>CAXHKU010000482.1:0-19982 GCA_964017125.1 Flabesymbios commensalis
TTCTTCTTTAGATGTTTGTAACATTATATGTTGCTGCCAAATAGATTGTCAGATTTACCATGTACACTATTTTAAATATATGCTATTATTTATTTTTTATATTATATAAGTAAACGGATCATACAAATCATATGAATTGGTACATACATGCATGTAAGTTTTTAATTTGTATTGATTTTGTACACCATTCAATTTGAAGCACCCTCGGTAAATAAAGACTTTTCAAGTATCCATGCCTAATAGCATTGCCATCAATTTTCTGCTTTGTTTCCCTGTAAGAACAACTTATATACGAGTGCATGAAGGTATGTTATGTTCACGAAGACATGCCTGCTACGAGCTTGTGATATACACATTGATGTGTGTTCTCTCCTATATGTATTCTACATCGAACTTGAACTATCCCTGGTGGATACAAAAAGTATTACAGTAGTAAAAGCTTCAATTATATTTATGTAATTTTTTAAAAAATTGGCTTTCCCATGACTCTCTTTGAGGCTTTTTCACCAATCCGTGGTTGATATAACTTGAATTTGAGATCGATTAATATTAAGTATGTAAAGATCCAAACGTAGAATGCTAATTATCCCCGGAATCCGCATCTCAACTGAACAAGAAAGTATAATATAATTTATTGCCTATAAAATGTTAAGAAAATGAGCTGGACCGACACTGTGTACTATAAACGTATTTGTTTTTATTTTAACTAACATAACTGATGATGGTGTAAAATGTTATTTTGTACCAACAATTCTAAGTGCCAACCTAGTTTATTTTCAATACACATGATACATGTGTGTTATTCATATCGTTAGAGTCTTAAGAACTCTCATTGCACAATGCAAATTTAAAGCTGTTTTTTGTGCAGGCATCTTATATAAAAATGTACCTTTATGTGTTCGTGTCAGAAAAAGCAGAACGCTTTACATAAGCACAACAAAAATATCGCGGATGTTTGATTAATTACATAATATTTAGCTTCAAATTGAATAGTGTATGCAGTCAAACAAACTGTTATCATGAAATTTTGTGTTTTTATCACAATATGAACACTACATCGCCTTAGCACCTGTACTAATTTAATTACATGAATCACGAGGAAAACATCTCATGATTCCAATATTCCTGATTAAGAACGACTACTCCTTGAGAAGAGCGTCCCCTTTTATCTGTTTATACGAGGCTGCATGATCGTCCCCAAGCACAGCAAAAACGGAGGGCAGGGGCCCTGGAGCGTGGGGTATAGCTGCCTGCTTGGAAAGTCGGAAATCGCGGGTTCGAAGCCCGCTTTGGCATTTAAGTTTCAAAGAAGCAAAAAGTTGTCCCCTGCTCATTCGTAAAGATTGAATATTTTGGAGAGCCTCCGTGACCTAGAGGTACTCGGCCTCAGACCGCCAGGGCTCGATTTTCGAATCGTGTGTCCAGGGTGTCTGGAGGGCAGTGTCATCTCATTCATCTCAAATCCACAAGACGTTCTCCTGGCCAAGTTTAGCTTATATATGTGTACAGAGGTTGCCTAAACCCACATTTATTTCATTTCATGTACGTCAATCACAGCCTTGTCACCAACGCTGTTCTAATGAATGTTGTAACGTCAAAGACATTGTCACGATATTGATGCCATCGCATTGTGTTTGTTTGCTTGCAGGCACGTTTCTTTGATATCACAAAAACTGGTTGCAGATTCGAGATGATTAGTAAATGCAAAGTCTGCGAACTCTATCTATCGCGGAATAGCTCGTAGTCAAGGTCAAGGTCAGATGCTGCCAAGGGCAGAAAAGTCACGCCATACACAGAGAATACAACGCACTGAGCATGTGCTGGTTTAACGTTCGGCCAGCGTCGCAGACGGTGGTCCAACATTAGGTCTACGCAGGTCAATGCGTTGTGTTGCTGGGTACATACTCGATACCAGCTCACAACACAACGGTCCATTATTCTGGTGCTGGGCGCTGTTCGCTAATTGCGGTGCTGGCCCAACCACAAAGCGGCATTGGATCTCATTTCTCGATCGATTTACTTTATTAGTTTAACCTCGGTATTCAGGTTTTAAAGAAAATGTTTCTCCCCCGCTCACTCGTTATGGTTCACTATTATGGGGAGCCTCACTAACAAGTAGCGTGCTCCGCTTCAGACTGCCAGCGTTCCAGTTTCGAATCCAGTGTCTGGAGGGCAGTGTCATCTGATTCATCTCATTATCTCCAGGATGTTCTGTTGCCTGTGCTACCTGTTGAAGATGTGGGTCGCAGTGGTGATATGTAATTAGTTTAACTATACTAGGTGACAATTTCATGTTTCAAAGGGTGAATAATGTGTGGCCAGGTGCGTATCTAATGCATTAAAAATGTTGATGATAAATTCAAAAGATGAACAGAAATCAGGTTTTATGTCCATGGCTACCAGAACACAAGACTAGGTCCAAGCACTGTTGCTCAGTGCCCCATTGTCATCATGATTAGTGTAGATGATTCCATCAACATCCCACTTTGTAGTTTGCAAACTGTGTCAGGTGTGTTTGATATTTTTTGCGAGAAAACAGCATTTCAGCAATGTCCATGTCCAGAAATGATCGAGCAGCAAGTTGCAGAAACGCCTGCTTCTGATCCAGATAAACAGCCGATAAATAACGCTAGTCCAACTGTTGGTGCAGCGTCGTAGACGTCATGCAAAAAAACTAGAGCAGCGCTGGATGCCCTGTTTGCCAGATATCTGCCAGACTGGGATTTCTAGATCTCATGTCAATGATGGAGATCCAAAAGTCCGCTTTCTCAATAAAAAAAAAAAAAAATGTATCGAACTGGTTATAGAGAGAAGATAAAGGGGTTATGTACTAAAAATATGAGAAAACTACGTACATAAATTCATGTGGCGATATGGAACCACTGAGGTGGCCCATGCGGAGGTATACAGTGGTGGCCATTAATAGGCTATAAATTCAGCATATCATGCCTATAGACGCAAATGCAAATGCGAGGCGAAACAAGAGAAGACAAGGCAACAGAAGACAAGATAAGACAGAACTGCCTCAGGCCAGGACCGAGCAGATCACAAACGGAGCAAGATGAAGGACTGTAATTTGTATAAGTAGCTTCTCGAAGCAAGACTCGACACAAGATGTTTGCGTTTCGAGTGCGAGAAGTTCTACGAGTGCATCTGACTAACTCGATAGCTGAAAATAAACAGGAAAGGGGTCATGGTGTCAGTGAATTTAAAATGATGCATTTGACTTTTAAAATACCAAGTGTGACAATTTGTGTCATTTCCCTCTATATCCGCCTTTATATTATTTATTACATCCGCCTTTATTAAAGTGATGTCTTAGTGAAAGTATTTTGGCAATGTATAAAATTATATGTACTTCTATGTAGATGGTGTAGTTTAAAGTTGTTTTAGTTTGTGAAGTGGCTCTGTGGGATGACATCGATTTTCGTATTTAGTTATGTAATGAAATAATGTATCACGCAGATGATGATTTTAATTTTTTCAGAATTTTCAAATCACTGTTTTAACCAACATTTCCAGGCAAAATGCAAACAAACTATTTGTACACCCAAAACGATGGTTGAATGCTAGCATAGCATTGGGCTACAGTTGGTGCTGCAGTACAACTCCCCAATCCGTCACTTTCTCACATAAAATTAAAGTTACCGGTGCCTTTTGAAGTACCTTGGATTCCCCAGTCTGAGACGGTGGGTATTTGTGGTAAAAAAGTGTTATATACTACAGTTTTGTTTATATGGTAGTATACGACTTGGAAACATAACAAGTTTAGTCGTTTTCAGTGCTTCCGATATTTTAATTATTTTAGTTAAGATCTGTGGGCTATATAACTTCATATCAATTTATTTTTCAAAATTGACATGTCAATATATGCAATCCCTTTAAGAAACATCAGTATCTGTACAAACAGACAGAGGTCAATGGCAGTGAAGGAATACACACTCACGCCGTATACATCGTGTGTGTTCTCTCACTACGAAGAGGGGACGTAGCGCTTTGGTAGAGCCCCTGACTGCCTCGTCTTGTATGCGTACCGGGTTCACACCCACGCACAGAAAAATATCATTGTTTCTCCCTTCTCAATGTGACTAGGTGATCACGTTAATAGTGGCTTCGTCGAGTTAAGGTTGAAGCAGTGTATCAACGTTAATTTCGCTACGGTCCTCCAGCACTGCACTATGTTCCAGGTTTGGCCTGATGCAGATCACAGACTTTGCGGATCAGCCAAGTGCTGAGGATGACCACTGTTTTTTTAGACGCAGCGACGGTTATCCCTCCCGGGAACAGCCCACATGCTGCTAATACACCCTGTAACCTATCTTATATACTGTGTTACCCCCTTTATCTATCCGAAAAAAACAAAGGCAGATTTTACAGTTTCGAATAAAACCGTGGGCGAGTAGATCGTGCTGCTGAAAAACGTGGGTAAATAAAACACGTTTGGTGCAAATTAACCATGAAAACGGTTTGCAATTATTCTTAGAAACATAAAAATACAGTAAAATACTTAAACAAAATCTATATTTGTAAATTTGAAATCTACACTAAAAACGGATGAGGGATGTTGTTAACAAAATGGACCTGACAAAACTATCAATTTAACTTGATAAAAGCATAAATAACCAACAAAATGTAAACTAAGATTTGATGGGAGCAAGTCCGAATTATTACTTTTAAATAACGATTCTGATGTATCTCTTGGCTGTTGGAAAATAGTTATTAACAGTATATTTGTTTAATTCAAATAGACACACTGTTTTATAACACCAGTTAATAAACTGTAGCCATTTATATGTATTTGGGCAATGCTGGCGACATTTCTGTCTTGACCTTGACGTTATATGTAGAGATCGACCTCGAATCAAGCTATGGTAGCACTAACAATAACATCACAAATTACATCTTCCTAACAATAACATCACAAATTACATCTTCCTAACAATAACATCACAAATTACATCTTCCTAACAATAACATCACAAACTACATCTTCGTGTTCAGCTTATTCCAAAAGGTAGTATTGCACATAAATGTAAGCTTATACATTGTCATACTAGTAAGTACAAAAATACGTTGTTGTGTTAGTACTGTAAGTAACAAAGAAGTTAAATCCAATATCTAAATAACTGTTAGGGTGAAATTTACAAATAATCCAGACTTCACACCAAAAAACGATTGAACTGATTTCGACATGTTTAAAAAGGGATAAATAAAAGAACTCTGTACCATTAACACATCATATCAGTAGCATATAAGCATGATCATCATAGTATAGATCGATTGAGACAATGTTGGCAATGTTTCAGCTTTCAACTTGGCATCATCAGTTTCAATGATCAAAAATCTGGAACTGATTTAAAAGACCGAACTGCATCATTTGATGGTTTGTTTGGTAAATGAAATGTTAACTAATATTTGATTTTTTATATACTTTAATATTTTTATGTTTTTAATTTACTTTTTTGTTTTAAAAATATGTGATTATGCGTTATACTTATAGCGTCCCAACAATAACATACATAACCGACAATCGGACGATTAACCGGACACATGGAAAGACGAAAATTGTCCATTCATCCGGCCTCGTTAACGCGACAACTTTGTATTCCGCTTCACGGCTGATCTCGTCTACTTCCCGGCATCTATGTTGCTTGTGAGTGAGGGCAACTCGTTTTCAGTTGTGAATACAACATTATTCTCTTCTGGGGGACGACGGTAGGCCTAGTTGGCTTCCACCTGCCCCACAGCTAGGACATTTTTTAGAGGTATGCTTCTAATCCGAGAAACATGACAGCATGGACAAGGAGACGTGGGGTAAACAATAAATAACTTGAAAGCACCTTTAAAAAATGACAAAAAAGATGTGACGGTCTGAGTGCTGCACGTGGTGTGTGGAAAGTGCCTAGATCACCTGACACTCACCAGGGGGTGCTCATGGCGCCGTCTGCCTAGAAACAACCAGATAACCATCAATGGCGGATAAAGGTTGGGTCAACGTTGCAGATGTGGACCAACATTTAAATAACATTGGTTAGCATGTGCAGCTGCAACTCTGTAAATTACGAGGTGTTGGCCAGAACGCCATCCAAATGCACACACGTGAGGATGGAGGCCAGTGGATGGATACGCCAGGATGCTTCCGAAAAACAATTCAGCTTCCCCGGAATCCATTAGCAACATTCCTTGGTGCTGTATCAGCTACAGTAATTAGGACGTCGTTGACTGCTGTGCTATGCCGATTGCTGTTAAAACATATTATTATATAATGTGCTTACTACACTCACAACCATATTCACGGCTTTGAACATACTTCATAGCATCCATATATATATATATAATAAACCAAATAAGCACGAGGTTTTTGAGCGAGCCTTGTTTTAACGTTGGACCACCGTTTAAGACGCTGGCACAACAATAAAACAACTTGTTTCCCGAGAGGTCGCGTCGCGGCTGATGGTTGTTATGCATGCTGCTCTCGCAGACTATGTCTTGTACATTTTTTAACTTTGAAGTAATACTCCAGCAGTACCTTTGACCTGAAATATCAGGCGTTGGTCTCATTGTAAGTTAACACTGGTTAAGTCAATATCCTGAAATTGTCTTTTCAATATGAGGCAGATTTATTTAGTTTGGAGGTTCACTACTAGTTCTTTAAAATCACTGCAAATAGTGTGGTGGCTTTGTTGAGTTGAATTGGTATGATATTAACCCTTTGAAAAACCTTACAAAAATATTTTCATCACAGGTGAAATTTATTGGGGTGGGGGGAATATAATGTGAATGAAGAGATACAAAAAATGGACGGTTATTTAATACAAATCATCTAGACCTATTGAACTACTAAGAATACACTTAATGTCGTCTGAAATTCATATATATATATTACATACCCTGTCACATAAGACAAAACTGTAATTAAGCCAATTTAGTAATCCCGGTTGGCCAGCCACGCATAATTCCAAAGAAATCGGGCTTATCCTTACTGCGCTTACGAGATGGAATTAAAAAGGACACAACAAGTCAGTTACAACATTTAATATGTAATATACAACGCGACCTTGAAGGGACATCATATGTTGACATGCCAATTTTGAAAAATGAATATATTAAGTCATATAGCCTACTGATCTTAACCATGTTAACTAAAATTACAACAAAAAATCACAACAAATTCAAAAGCATTGAAAAAGACTGGAACTAGTTTTATTTTCAGGTCGTATATTTCCATGTAAACTGGTAAACAAAACTGTCTGCGGTATGCTACACAAATACCCACCATCTCAGACCGTGGAAATAAAGTCTACTCCAAAGCACATGAAAGCCGCCGCCGTTATTTGGAGTCTTAGTGAGGATATGGGGGACTCACATGCAACACCGATTATCTGTCCAACGCTAGGCCACGACATCAACATGTGGCCCAAAGCTGTGTTAACATTCAACCTTTCTTTGTATGTACAAATAGTTTGTTTGGGTTATCTCTGGATTCATGGGAATGTTGATAAAAAATGTTTTTAAAAACCTAAAAAAAATAGAAAAATTGAAATAATGCGGGATACACTGCTTCATACGAAACAAAATAGCCAAATAGTCATCCCCTTTAACTTTATTGTGTACATCATTTGGCAATTAAAAATAGCCGTGATAACAGAATAGTAGATGGATCAATCATTACATAAATATCAGCTGATTATTATCAGCCTTGGTAAGTGCGATATCACTGTATGTGTTGCTTTTGAAGCTATCATTGCTCACACAATTTCAGCCTGAGTTCCCATTTACTTATTCAGCTGTTAGTCTGTTACACATGCTACATATCTGGGTACATCTTAGATCGGGTGTTGTATATAAGTTTCTTCACGTTTACAGCTGCTGGAATGTGGAATATGGCGCTAGAGTTTACCTGGCTAACATGTTGTGCAATAATTCTATTGCACAACACAAGGGGCCGTTCAACAATTACGTAACGCTTTTTTGGACGATTTTTGCCCCCCCCCCCTCCCCCTTTGTAACGCTTTTCAGTTTTTAACGTTACTTTGAAATGACTATGGTTCTGCGTTCCGTAACGCATTCCTTAACCCCCCTCCCCCCTCTAAGCGTTAGGTAATTGTTGAACGGCCCCCAAAGGGCTCATTCCCCAGATCGACGTCGGCCCAACATTAAAACAACATTGGTTCAACGACTTGTGTTTGCTGGGTCGGTTAATATGAGCTCCGCAAAGCCAGAAGGCAGTATTTGCTAACTTGTGACGTAAGCACATACTGCCGTTTGGCTTCCGTTTGGCTTTGCACGACACTGTCTGCTGCTGTGCTACGTAGCCTGGAGGTACCGGGGTTGAATTCAGATCGGGTCGGATGTTTGTCATCATTTGATTTAATTTTATCATAATCAGATAATAGACAACGGACACGCGAGTAGAGCGGGATTCAAGTATAGGCCTACATATTTGATGATGCACAAACAACGTCTGAGGTGGGCGCAAACGAGAAAAGCCGGTTCCAGGCAATGCCGATACTACGCGACATACTATTATTACATGATTAGACCAGACGTGGCTGGGGTAAGGTGTCACCCGGAAGTGGAATTTAGGCTACTATTATTTTCACATACTAGTAGCTGGACTACTCAGGGGCCAGAATCAACCTGCTGATCAAGTAACTGTCGCTGCTTTACTGAAATATGGCCAAACATGTTCATGACCTATATGCGATTTCGGTTCGATTTTGAGAAATCGAGCGTATTACACATTTTCGCCCACGGAGTAGTGACATTTTGAGCTATAATAATATATCTAATATCAATAGAAAGCTACTAGCACAGGCCTTCACATGGATGTAAAATATGTTCAATGTCTATGACTAATGCACAAGAGAGCTCGAAGTTGGTATCTTAACCCATAATTTTACCTATTTTCATACCTTTTCAGTAAATAGTCAAAATACTCTTCTCTCGGCTGATTTTTGCATGTTATAAATGTTTAGTTTTGATTCAAACATGTTGTAGAACTATTATTGACCTAATATGCTTAAAATCAACCAATTTTGAATTACAATAATGAGTTATGCGAACGAATCACGTGCTTTTTGGGCTAGACGTACAATTTTCTCCCTTTTTTCAGGCTAGGGAAAATAAAAATGTACAACAAAGTGCTAAGTTTTTTCAAAGAATACCACCAGGACTTTTTGCCCATGGTAACCCAAAATGGTATGCATGTTTGTTATTACTTATGAATTCTTTAAATGTTATCTCAGCCACTACAAAAGTGATCGTGGCCACTGATGAAGTGATCACACCCACTTGAAAAGTTATCTTGACCACTACAAAAGTGATCTTGGCTACTGAAGAACTGATCACATCCACTTAAAAAGTGATCTTGACCTCAAACGAAGTGATCACAGGCACCCTAAAAGTAATCTAAGCCACTACAAAAGTGAGCGTTGCCACTGAAGTAGTGACCACAGCCACTACAAAAGTAATCTAAATAAGTGATCACAGTCTCTTTAAATGTTATCTCAGCAACTACAAAGGTGAACTTATCCACTGACAAACTGGTTTCAGACACTGAAAAAGTTGTAAGCCATCACTAAGTGATCCTGGCCACTGAGAAAGAAGTGACAACAGCCACTTTCAAAATGATCTAAAACACTACAAAAGTGATCTTGACCACTGAAGAGGTGATAATAACCACTTTAAAAGTTATCTCAGCCACTACAAACGTTATTTTGGCCACTGAAGAAATGATCACAGCAACTGTACCAGTTATCTCAGCCACTACAAAAGTGATCTTGGCAACTGACGAAATTATCATAGCCACTTTAAAAGTTATCTGTGCCACTACAAAAGTGATCCTGGCAACTGACGAAATTATCATAGCCACTTTAAAAGTTATCTGTGCCACTACAAAAGTGATCTTGGCAACTGACGAAATTATCATAGCCACTTTAAAAGTTATCTGTGCCACTACAAAAGTGATCCTGGCCACTGAAGAAATGATCATAGCCACTTTAAAAGTTATCTGTGCCACTACAAAAGTGATCCTGGCAACTGACGAAATGATCATAGCCACTTTAAAAGTTATCTGTGCCACTACAAAAGTGATCCTGGCAACTGACGAAATTATCATAGCCACTTTAAAAGTTATCTGTGCCACTACAAAAGTGATCTTGGCAACTGACGAAATTATCATAGCCACTTTAAAAGTTATCTGTGCCACTACAAAAGTGATCCTGGCCACTGAAGAAATGATCATAGCCACTTTAAAAGTTATCTCAGCCACTACAAAAGTGATCTTGGCAACTGACGAAATTATCATAGCCACTTTAAAAGTTATCTGTGCCACTACAAAAGTGATCCTGGCCACTGAAGAAATGATCATAGCCACTTTAAAAGTTATCTGTGCCACTACAAAAGTGATCTTGGCCACTGAAGAAATGATCATAGCCACTTTAAAAGTTATCTCAGCCACTACAAAAATGATCTTGAGTACTAACTAACTGGTGTCATCCACTTAAAACATTATCTAAGTCACTACAAAGTGATATTGGCCATCGCAGAAATGCTCACAGCCACTGTTAAGATTACCCAGGCCCCCTACAAAAGCGATCTTGACCACTGAAGTAGTGATCACAGCCACTTTAAAAGTGATCTCAGCCACTACAAAGTGGCTGTGATCACTTGTTCGGTGGACAACATCAGTTTGTTTGTAGCTAAGATCGGCTTTGTGGTGGCATAGATAACTGTTAAAGCGGCTGCGATCACTTATGCAGTGACAAAGATTACTTTGTAGTGGCTTATATATATTTTCTTTGTTGTACATTTCGTATTTAACAACAATAAAACAGTATCTGGGTATGCATCCACGTTAAAGTCCTTGATAGTGACTTTCAACTGATATCAAAGATGTTGGTACCTTTGTTATATTTGCAAAAATGTGTAACACGGTCGATTCTCCCGGGCCGGAAAAAAGGGCGTAAATTTTACATTCAATACAATAATAAAAACAAACACTCGAAAAATTAGTCTCAGTTTCATGACGCCCGAGTTTTTCTGACTGTCGCTTTTACACAGCTTGTTGTGTTACAGCTTGCTGTGTAGATAAAATGGCGGTCCGCGTGGCCGGGTGTGCGACGAGGCGAGTTGGGCAGACTGTAATACCGCGTAGCACATCTCACAAAATTAGTAAACATTATTACATTGATGTTATCCTAAACTTATTTTATTTCCATTGGACAAATTAGGATAACTCTTTTAATTTCTCTAATGGAAACAAGATAAAGTTAAGATAAGATCATTGTAGTGATGTTTAGTTAGATGTCCTCTCTTAGTGGTATCTCTTTAGTGTGATATGCATAATTAACATATTAACAAGTAATCAATCATTTACAAGTAGAATATTCTTTACCGATGAATAACAAAATTATGCCACCCAGCATTAACGTGTCCAGCCTTCATTTGAATTTTTATTTTTTGGGAATCGGATGATTACTAATTTGAAGAAATGCATGATTTGTTTAAAATGTAAATTTATACACCACTACGACGCTGGACCAACGGTAAACCAACATTGATTCAACGTCTTGTGTCTGCTGGGCAGGAACACCGCTTGAGTTGTGGTCTTAAATGCTCAGCTTTATATTTAGTCTTTTACCATTGCTATTGATCATAATTATAAAACATAGCTATTTCTTACTGTACACACGATGTTGAATCAACCTCAATGACGTTGATTCAACGTCGTCACAACGTCGTGTGGCCAGTGGTTGATGGCTTACACAGTGTCTCACCTGATTTGCCCACCCCCAGCTCCCCTAGTAGAGCCAGATTGAACTCGGGCAGATCCTTGGTGAGGTTGATGTTAACACGCCGGGTTCCCATGTCCCTCATGTAGACCACAGTCGCCTTGTCGGCTGTGATCCAGATTTCAAAGAGACTGTATCTTATATAGGGCAGTGGTCCATTGTATGCAGTGATTGTTGTACAAAGTTGGATGAAGAAATTGTTCTATAAATCACCATACCCATGGCATTGTTCTATAAGCCTACTGTATTAGAGTAGTATGATCAGCTGTCACATTTTGGGACAAAGACATTAATCCGACAGGCTACTAAATGCATATCCACGTCCGCCACGTTCACTAATGTTTATATCCAGACTGGTGAACTGGGTTCATTATGTGGTAACATGTGCTGTGATAGACGCTCATATAAATCACATAAAACTAAAAACAGAATCTGTCTGTCAGCTGCAACCAGAAAGCTTCAGGTCGCCACCCGGGGGTCACCAATACTGGCTGCCTCCTCGGTGAGTGTTTTAAAAAGCGTCACTGGTGATGTCATCTAGTGTCTTAACTACTGTAACTTGCACTGTGTAGTGGGAATGGATGCAGGTGTCTTTATACTTCTAGTTATGATTTACCGGAGTGTTTCCCTACTTGTTGTTGACTGTTTATCAGTGTTGCGCTTCATCTACTCGCCGGTATGTGTGTTGTGGAGAGGTTACACACTAGGCCCTGCCTCTGTAATCATTCTCCTCGTCTGAAGCCGGCCTCTTCCCCCACTCTACTCAACTTGCCACAATGTCAGCGATAAACAAGCCATTGAGCCGCGGCCCGCTTGTAATGTGCAGTAAGCCAAACTCAACGGGGCTCTTAATGCCTGGCTCTGCTGTATCCTGGCTGCTCCTTCTCAAGTAAGACAACTTGACGTTTGGGGCCTGCCCCACCATCCCCACTGACACCGATACCAAACAATGACACTCAACCGGCCCTGTCACTGACCTGTCTACAAAATGATACAAAGTCTGCACGGGTTATTTACACTTATATAGGCCTACACTCTCCTGATATTCCAGGGCTCACCACGGTTAGTACTGCAGTGCCAGGACGCTGGTGCCTGACTGTGTTGAGCTCAGTGTCCAGATTCTGCCCCCCCCCCCCACTGTTTACACCGAGTTGTGGCATCGCCAGTGTGTGTACGTGCCCAGAGGAGCACCCCCCCCCCCCCTCCCTACAAGAGAACCGAACAGGTACCAGGAGCCGCTTCCTGGATCGAATTAGAAAATACAGATGAAATGGATCTCAGTCAAAAAACAATACATTTTAAGTATAATAGTACATTTTCACATTTTAACATAGCACGGTGGCTAGATGGAAATTGTTGTTGCAGCACTGCTGTTTTACTTAAATCAACTGTCTGTTTTAGTATCTAGATCACGTTCGTGACCCCTTGGACTCGGATTCACGTAGCCGTCCACGGCGCACCCATGTGGATTATCAGATCCACGCCGTGGCCTTCCCAGCCACTTGCCGCCAGGGATAGCTCCAGCAAAAACCGACCAAGAATGGCACTTCCGGTTCAAGGGGCGCTGATATAACAGCCCTCACTATCATACCGTGATATCTCAGCCATCCTCAATCTCATCTGCACCATATTCATTCGATTCTTTTTCACTTTTGATCTGGCCACAACATTTCCACGCCAAAGGAGAAGCTGTGTAACAATTTGTCCGTGACCTCTGTTTGCTGCCGTAACAAAAGATTTGGTCGGATATATGATTTGATAGAAAGTGCATACATCAATTCGAGTAAATAAAAAACAACTGAAATCCAAACATATAGAAATGGTCTATACTTTTCTTTTTCGAAAAACAATTTGTTCATATTTGGTACCATATTTTAGTGCAGTTTAAAAAGTCAACTAAGAAGTAAAAAAACTATCCTTTTTGTTCACTTTAGCACAAAAACGGTTTCACAAATTTTGAGTTTCACGCTGCCTTCAAGATTTAATACCTGGTTTGAAGGTTGAAACCGTTCTGTCAGTGCAGGAGCAATATCGAGATTTGTTTTATTAAAATACGAAGCATTGAATGTCATTGAATGTCATTCAGCACATATATACAGAAATAATAAGACATATTTTTCAAAAGATCATTTTGGAGGTAATTCTTATTATATACCACAGTACTCGACTTCACCTTCTTACAGCGCTCTGATCTGTTTAAAGAACGGGGGTGTGCGATGCTGTTCAAGATACTGTGCAGTGACTTCACCTTCTTACAGCGCTCTGATCTGTTTAAAGAACGGGGGTGTGCGATGCTGTTTTAGATACTGTGCAGTAAATTAATTATTCGATAAAAATAGACCTTGCCAAACTTTACAAAGAATGATGTAAAACACCAATCACTCATTGACCTTCATCTTCTATTTTGAAATGCACAATGCCCCTGTCAATGTGGTTATATTGCCACGCTGAGCCCATGTTCTACCTGTGATCACCAACCACCTCACTTTGCCTTGCAAAGCCAAAAGGCAGTATCTGCCCACTTCACAAGTAAAGCAAATACTGCTTTTTGGCTTTGCAAGTCATTATATGGCTGACCATCTCTTTCTATGGGGTGATATATAATCCCGGATATTCTCATATTGATATAACAATTGTTTGGTTTGGAGGATGTTGTGGTATTGTGATGTACGGCCAGGGTGGTTAGACCCTGGTAGTGTACAGATCATAAAAGAAAGGAATTAAAATAGCTGCCCAAACAAATACACGCTCCTACTTTTACTATCAATGAATACTGTATACTTATACTGTCTGATTGGTTTCACATTACATGTAGCTGTTGATGTGCAACGTATCTTTTAAATATCGACTCCAGTCGACACGAAAATTGAGCAAACGAAAATCTAGCATGTCGAAATAACACTATAAATTCTGGCCCATCACTGCGACAGCTGATAACCGAATGTTGGGGGTTTGGGGGCCTTGCCCAAAGATTTTTTGATAAATTAAAGTGATAATTTTCTGAATGTGTGCTTTATAAGTGGATGTTGTTGGCATAATACCGGAGGTTATTGTTAACGGAGTGGCTATTCGTACGGGAAAGTTATAATGAGAGTCAATGGGAGCCCGGCATTTCGTGAACGAGGCTGCCCATAGAGTTACATTATGAAGAATCCCATACCACTGCCTGTTGTTAAACCCCACCTAGTGATTGATCTAAATAGGCTGCCAGGCTCAATTCTTGACTTCAATGTTGGACAAGTACCACAGACCACGAGAACGTCTACTACCCTTGGCTAGAATTAATCGGGACTTTGTGTGTGATGTCTTGATGTTTGCCAAAAACTAAAAACAAGTGGACCTAAATTTGTTGAGAATTTACAGAAATGATCATTCTGACATATACTTCAATTATTTCGGTGAACTTCAAAAAGCTCAGTTACAATGTTAACTCGCGTCTTCCACTTAAACGAATGTAAGATAAAAAACATTTACGACATTTAAACGGATTCCTTGATTTTGTCTAGTTTATTGTAGAAATACCAACAACGCATACACGTTGCATGAATGCATGCTACAGTAAGATCAACCAGTTGTTTGTTTACATAGATTATTCCCATGACAGAATTAAAGTAAGTAACAGTCAACAATTGAATCATTTCATCATCGCGTCGTTAATCATCTCTGATCTGAATGCTGCTGCTGCTGCTGCTGCTGCTGCTGCTGCTGCTGCTGCTGTTGCTGCTGCTGCTGCTGCTGTTGCTGCTGCTGCTGCTGCTGCTGCTGCTGCTGCTGCTGCTGCTGCTGCTGCTGCTGCTGCTGCTGCTGCTGCTGCTGCTGCTGCTGCTGCTGCTGCTGCTGCTGCTGCTGCTGCTGCTGTTGCTGCTGCTGGCTAATGTATCATATCTGGGGCAATTAATTTTTGCACCGTCAAAGTTATCAAATTTAAATTATCACCCACTTAAAGCTGTGTATCGTTACCGCGATCCAATACTTCATGTCGGTGAAAATTGCTCATATTTGCTTAATGTGAGACCTAATATGTGGAAATCTTGATGTTTAAACAAACAATTCGTTCTCGGTAACAAGTTTAATAATATAACGAATTATGAACAACTATATAGTGGTGCTTAGCGCTTGATATATCCTCTCAGGAGAGCACGAGTAGAGATCACATTCATCAATAACTCACACCAACGACTAACATGTATCAGCTGAACTCTCTCAATAATTACAACTAGCATGTATACGATGAACCCTCTTAATGCTAATTTAAAATAAACACACTTATACATGCTGGAAGTTGTGGAAATACTCCAGAATATTTATATATTTATTATAACCAATATTAACATCAGTCATGCTTCATTTATTAGGATGTATTCACATTGAAAAACCCATACTTTATATGTTGATACAAACAAGGATACTACATCCTTGATACAAATAATCATACAGATTTGGGGAATAGCTTCGTTGCCAATGACAACCAACATTCAGAGTGGTAATCTAGCCCATGGCATTGACAGTACAAGTCATCAGTGACAGAAAGATACGATATATTTGACACAAATTAAACGGCCCTCTGTAAGCGCCCCTCTGTCGGTTGTAACATAGTATTATTTTATCTTAGAATTACATGATTTTCCACGATATCTGGTCTTTAAAATGCTCACAGGGATGTTGACGAAATAATTTTGAAGAGTGAGTCTCGAGCTCCTGCGTGACAGGCGCTACACAAAGTTGGAGTCTTCATGCTATGTTATATATTATGCTATGGATACTAGTATTGTAATAAGCCACGTACCACATGGTATTCTGCAATATTGCAATATTGTTCGGTAGATCACATTATGCTATAATTATGGATCTACTGCATACCATCAAGAACATGGTGTTATGTAATCCTAATACCATTTTTAAACGTGTTAAATTATACTAGATAACCTGTCGACCACAATTAGTTCGCTCCTCCAGAATATGCAGCTCACATGACCGTCAGACGTACCCCGTGTTTGTGCCCAATAAATACGGGATACGTCTCAACAGGGCCACTGTTGAGTTGCGACACTGGCGAGCATTAAACCACTATTTGTTCAACGTCGTGTGGTTACTGGAAGTGCTTCCAATAAGTTAATTAAAATTTAAATGTCCATTGACCACACTTTGGCTCAAGCCTATGCTTTATTGTGTAAAATGTGAAGTTGATAAATGTGTCTTGTTGTGTTTGAGACGCCACCAGGTGAATGAATCACAGACAGTTGATCGAGGATTCATCACATTGTCAGTGGTTTCATCGCATTTTTAACAAATGACATCCGGAGAAGTCAAACTTCAATTAGTTAGATTTAACTTTTTTCAAGGAATTTAGACCCCTCGACGCTCGTACGATTCTGTAAACTCGCTGGCGAAGTTGACTGCTAGTCAAGAATTGAGCCTGGCAGCCTATTTAGATCAATCACTAGGTGGGGTTTAACAACAGGCAGTGGTACGGGATTCTTCATAATGTAACTCCATGGGCAGCCTCGTTCACGAAATGCCGGGCTCCCATTGACTCTCATTATAACTTTCCCGTACGAATAGCCACTCCGTTAACAATAACCTCCGGTATTATGCGAACAACATCCACTTCTAAAGCACACATTCAGCAAATTATCACTTTAATTTATCAAAAAATCTTTGGGCAAGGCCCCCAAACCCCCGGCGCCGCCTGTCTTTAGATCCTCATCCGCCACTAAAAGTACTAGGTTCGCTCGTTATGACCAATTTAATTTTACATACTGTTGTAGGCCTAACGCTTTGCATCGTTTCCTCGTTGGATCAAGGAATCTATAGATTCCGGCTGGATCGACTCTCTGTTCATGCACTTTGGTCTGGATTATGACACATGATCATACTACGGATTTGTGCGCGTCCTCTAAGGACTTAGGCACCATATAAGTCAGACTGATTGAACTTTGGAACAGTAAATGAGATTATTTTTATGTAATATAACAAGCTTAATATAATTAGATGTAAAAATATGAGTATATTATGTTAACCTTTATCGAAATGCATAAAAGCATGCTTTGCTGGTAATTATAAGCATACATAAATATGAATGAAAATACCGGTGCACATATGCAGAAGTCGCTGACAAGCCACACAATAGTCCAGTTGCCGTCCATAGAACCTAATAAATTGTGAGAAGTGTAATGTTTTTTGATTGATTCATGATCCCAATGGGTCAAAGAACATATTCAGCTTTGTTGCCCAGACAGCAACTTTGGGCAACATTTTCTTTTACCTCTTATATGGAGGTACCCCCGAGTCTGTCTAAAATTAGGGTGTAGGGTTACGCAAACGTTTGTCGTTGATGTTCTGATGAATCAATCTGCACTTTCGATGTACTATATAACAGATTAAATGTCCGTTCTAATGATATATCACACTTTGCAGTAGAGTAAGCAGTTGTCTCTCCACATACGCTCCAGCATGATTTGTTATTAAAAAATAAGCAAAATGAACAACAAAACTAACGATTCAACATGGTGAAAGGAGATGGGTTAATAAAAAAGTTTTTATTGGATATATGCATATCTGGTCTATATTTTCTGAACCCAGATGTGTGTATGCTTAAAAAAATGTTATTCATATTAATAAATGTCATATATTTTTTAAAATGGAAAAAAATTGAAGCCATCACATGTGTATTTAGCATGGGCTATAATCTAAAACATAATTTTTTTCTCAGAATTTGTGTGTATAATTTTGTATCCACTTGTTTTTACAAAATTTGTGTGTACTGAATTCGAATCTGTCGGATACAATTTTATATTTGGTGACCTTCGCCTTCAAATTGTCTTAACTGTCTGATTTCCCATCTTCAACGTAACAACCTTCAAGAGTTCTTGCAATCAGCTTACAGGCAGTATTGTATCATCGAAAAAGCCTTGAGTGCTATCTCAGAGACAGGAGTCAAGCTGTTCGCATATCAAGAAAGCAGTTGGAAGACACTCCACTGACATGTGGGGTCCCTCAGGGCACTGTACTCGGAGCTCTCCTGCTTTCAATCTACACTATTCCGCTGGCTCGTATCATCAGAAGTCACGGTCTGTCGTACCGTACCATCTGTATGATGATGATACACAACACTACATAGAGCTGTGTCGTGACAACAACTCTTCACAGACAGCGGACATTGGGAAAGTGGAGCGGTGTGTGGCTGACATTAGGGAGTGGATGCGGTATAATATGCTGATGCTAAACGATGACAAAGAGAACTAATTTTATTTCATCCTAAAAGTACTGTTGAAATCCCTCGCGGTGTGACAGTAGGGAACAGCAGCATATCACCATCTAAGACCGCAAAGAATCTGGGTGTGATTTTTGATTCCACCATGACACTGAGCAAGCATATCACAGGCATGTCACGAGCTGCTTACTACCACCTTCGTGCCATTGGTCGTATTCGAAAATACCTTGATCGCCAGAGCACCAAGCAGCTTGTTCATGCACTTGTTATATCGCGTCTTGATAATTGCAACAGCCTTCTTTGCGGTTTGCCAGATACACTACTAAAGCAGCTACAGGGTGTACAAAATGCATGTGCCTGGATGGTCATGAAGTGCTCCAAACGTGACCATATAACACCACTACTGAAGGAGCTCCACTGGCTACCTGTACAAGATCACATAGAGTATAAGATCATCTTTCTCACCTTTAAATGCCTCAACAACTTGGCTCATACTTATCTGGCAGACCTAATAACACTTTATCATCCAGCACGATCACTAAAAGTAACGTTCAGCTGACAAAAGACTGCTTGTGGTGCATCCCTCAGGCAAAAAACATTATAAAAACAGGTCATTTGCCTATGCCGCTCTTCTGCTATGGAACAAGCTTCCAGAACACAAGCGACTGATAGATAGCACTGCACATTTCAAAAAATGTCAAAAACATTTTTCTTCACTAGAGAATTTTATTAACTTACTAATATTTACAATTTTATTAACTTATTACAAGTACAATTGAATTTTACATGACGTCTTTAGCTTTTGTAATTCGATGAATTTTATATTATTCTAATTTTACAATCAGAATTTAAGTTGTAGGTATAGTTTTAAATGTTATTTTACTTAACTTTTACATAGCTTTGTCTACTTCGATTTTTATTCTGTTTTTTTTTGGTATTCTTTGAATGGACCGCTTTATAAATGGTTTTGTAAT
>CAXHKU010000483.1:0-79514 GCA_964017125.1 Flabesymbios commensalis
CTGTTTCAATGACGGCCCGCATTTTCAGCGCTCTGGCGATGTGGAAACAGTGTTGTTTCAGTGCATCACATTAATAACTTTTTGAAATACTCGATCAAACCTCACCAAATTTTCAGGGCAGTCGCCACAATGGCTGCGAATGGTGTGTGCAAAATTACATGTAAAACGGTTGAGAATTGACTGAGATATCAACGAAAAACGCTCCGCCGACGTTGTCACAACGTTGGCTCAGTGCTTTGCATTAATAACTTTTGAAGTACTCAATCAAACTCCGCCAAATTTACTGGGCAGTTGCCGTAGTTCCAGCCGATGGTACCTGCAAAATTACATAAAAACGGTTGAGAATTCACGTCTGAATTGACGTCTAAATGAATATATATATTGAAATACTCAAGCAAATTTCACACTAATCTCATTAATAACTTTTGAAGTACTCGCTGAAACTCTACAGAATTCACAGGGCAGTGGCCATAATACCATTCGATGGTGCCTGCAAAACTACATGGAAAACGATTGAGAATTGACGTCTGAATTGACGTCTAAATGAATAACTTTTAATAATACTCAATCAAATTTCACACCAATCTCATTAATTACTGCAAAAGTTATTAATGAGATTGGTGTGAAATTTGATTGAGTATTATTAAAAGTTATTCATTTAGACGTCAATTCAGACGTCAATTCTCAATCGTTTTCCATGTAATTTTGCAGGCACCATCGGCTGGTATTACGGCAACTGCCCTGTGAATTTGGCGAAGTTTGATTAATAACTGCAAAAGTTATTAATGAGATTGGTTTGAAAATTGATTGAGTATTATTAAAAGTTATTCATTTAGACGTCAATTCAGACGTCAATTCTCAACCGTTTTCCATGTAGTTTTGTAGGCGACATCGGCTGTTATTACGGCAACTTCCTGTAAATCTGGCGAAGTTTGATTAATGTAAACTTGGCGGAGTTTGATTTATTACTGCGAAAATTATTAAAGAGATTGGTGTGAAATTTGATTGATTATTATTAAAAGTTATTGATTTAGACGTCAATTCAGACGTCAATTCTCAACCGTTTTCCATGTAGTTTTGCAGGCACCATCGGCTGGTATTACGGCAACTGCCCTGTAAATTTGGCGAAGTTTGATTAATTACTGCAAAAGTTATTAATGATATTGGTGTGAAATTTGATAGATTATTATTAAAAGTTATTCATTTAGACGTCAATTCAGACGTCAATTCTCAACCGTTTTCCATGTAGTTTTGCAGGCAACATTGGCTGTTATTACGGCAACTTCCCTGTAAATTTGGCGAAGTTTGATTAATTACTGCAAAAGTTATTAATGATATTGGTTTGAAATTTGATTGAGTATTATTAAAAGTTATTCATTTAGACGTCAATTCAGACGTCAATTCTCAACCGTTTTCCATGTAGTTTTGTAGGCGACATCGGCTGTTATTACGGCAACTTCCTGTAAATCTGGCTAAGTTTGATTAATGTAAACTTGGCGAAGTTTGATTTATTACTGCGAAAATTATTAAAGAGATTGGTGTGAAATTTGACTGATTATTATTAAAAGTTATTCATTTAGACGTCAATTCAGACGTCAATTCTCAACCGTTTTCCATGTAGTTTTGTAGGCGACATCGGCTGTTATTACGGCAACTTCCTGTAAATCTGGCGAAGTTTGATTAATGTAAACTTGGCGAAGTTTGATTTATTACTGCGAAAATTATTAAAGAGATTGGTGTGAAATTTGATTGATTATTATTAAAAGTTATTCATTTAGACGTCAATTCAGACGTCAATTCTCAACCGTTTTCCATGTAGTTTTGCAGGCACCATCGGCTGGTATTACGGCAACTTCCGTGTGAATTTGGCGAAGTGTGCTTAATTACTGCAAAAGTTATTAATGAGCTTGGTGTGAAATTTGATTGAGTCTTATTAAAAGTTATTCATTTAGACGTCAATTCAGACGTCAATTCTCAACCGTTTTCCATGTAGTTTTGCAGGCAACATTGGCTGTTATTACGGCAACGTCCCTGTAAATTTGGCGAAGTTTGATTAATTACTGCAAAAGTTATTAACGAGATTGGTGAGTAATTTCATTGAGTATTATTAAAAGTTATTCATTTAGACGTCAATTCAGACGTCAATTCTCAACCGTTATCCATGTAATTTTGCAGGCACCATCAGCTGGTATTACGGCAACTGCCCTGTAAATTTGGCGAAGTTTTATTATTTACTGCAAAAGTTATTAATGAGATTGGTTTGAAAATTGATTGAGTATTATTAAAAGTTATTCATTTAGACGTCAATTCAGACGTCATTTCTCAACCGCTTTCCATGTAGTTTTGCAGGCAACATTGGCTGTTATTACGGCAACTTCCCTGTAAATTTGGCGAAGTTTGATTAATTACTGCAAAAGTTATTAATGAGATTGGTGTGAAATTTGATTGATTATTATTAAAAGTTATTCATTTAGACGTCAATTCAGACGTCAATTCTCAACCGTTTTCCATGTAGTTTTGCAGAAACCATCGGCTGGTATTACGGCAACTTCCGTGTAAATTTGACGAAGTTTGCTTAATTACTGCAAAACTTATTATTGAGCTTGGTGTGAAATTCGATTGAGTCTTATTAAAAGTTATTCATTTAGACGTCAGTTCAGACGTCAATTCTCAACCGTTTTCCATGTAGTTTTGCAGGCAACATTAGCTGTTATTACGGCAACTTCCCTGTAAATTTGGCGAAGTTTGATTAATTACTGCAAAAGTTATTAATGAGATTGGTGTGAAATTTGATTGAGTATTATTAAAAGTTATTCATTTAGACGTCAATTCAGACGTCAATTCTCAATCGTTTTCCATGTAATTTTGCAGGCACCATCGGCTGGTATTACGGCAACTGCCCTGTGAATTTGGCGAAGTTTGATTAATAACTGCAAAAGTTATTAATGAGATTGGTTTGAAAATTGATTGAGTATTATTAAAAGTTATTCATTTAGACGTCAATTCAGACGTCAATTCTCAACCGTTTTCCATGTAGTTTTGCAGGCAACATTTGCTGTTATTACGGCAACTTCCCTGTAAATTTGGCGAAGTTTGATTATTTACTGCAAAAGTTATTAATGAGATTGGTGTGAAATATGATTGAGTATTATTAAAAGTTATTCATTTAGACGTCAATTCAGACGTCAATTCTCAACCGTTTTCCATGTAGTTTTGTAGGCGACATCGGCTGTTATTACGGCAACTTCCCTGTAAATTTGGCTAAGTTTGATTAATGTAAACTTGGCGAAGTTTGATTTATTACTGCGAAAATTATTAAAGAGATTGGTGTGAAATTTGACTGATTATTATTAAAAGTTATTCATTTAGACGTCAATTCAGACGTCAATTCTCAACCGTTTTCCATGTAGTTTTGCAGGAACCATCGGCTGGTATTACGGCAACTTCCGTGTAAATTTGACGAAGCTTGCTTAATTACTGCAAAAGTTATTATTGAGCTTGGTGTGAAATTTGATTGAGTCTTATTAAAAGTTATTCATTTAGACGTCAATTCAGACGTCAATTCTCAACCGGTTTCCATGTAATTTTGCAGGCACCATCGGCTGGTATTACGGCAACTTCCCTGTAAATTTCGCGGAGTTTGATTTAGTACTTCAAAAGTTATTAATGAGATCAGTGTGAAATTTGATTGAATATTTGTAAAAGTTATTCCTTTCGACGTCAATTCAGACGTCAATTCTCAACGGTTTTCCATGTAATTTTGCAGGCACCATCGGCTGGTATTACGGCAACTTCCCTGTAAATTTGGCGGAGTTTGATGTAGTACTTCAAAAGTTATTAATGAGATCAGTGTGAAATTTGATTAAATATTTGCAAAAGTTATTCCTTTCGACGTCAATTCAGACGTCAATTCTCAACCGGTTTCCACGTAATTTTGCAGGCACCATCGGCTGGTATTACGGCAACTTCCCTGTAAATTTGGCGGAGTTTGATTTAGTACTTCAAAAGTTATTGATGAGATCAGTGTGAAATTTGATTGAATATTTGTAAAAGTTATTCCTTTCGACGTGAATTCAGACGTCAATTCTCAACCGTTTTCTATGTAAATTTGCAGTCATCATCGGCTGGTATTACGGCAGCTTCCCAGTTAATTTGGCAAAGTTTGATTTAGTACTTCAAAAGTTATTAATGAGATTAGTGTGAAATTTGATTGAATATTTTTAAAAATTTATTCATTTCGACGCGAATTCAGACGTCAATTCTCAATCGTTTTCCATGTAATTTTGCAGGCACCATCGGCTGGTATTACGGCAACTTCCCTGTAAATTTGGCAAAGTTTGATTTAGTACTTCAAAAGTTATTAATGAGATCAGTGTGAAATTTGATTGAATATTTGTAAAAGTTATTCATTTCGACGTCAATTCAGACGTCAATTCTCAACCGTTTTTCATGTAATTTTGCAGGCACAATCGGCTGGTACTACGGCAACTTCCCTGTAAATTTGGCGGAGTTTGATTTAGTACTTCAAAAGTTATTAATGAGATCAGTGTGAAATTTGATTGAATATTTGTAAAAGTTGTTCCTTTCGACGTCAATTCAGACGTCAATTCTCAACCGTTTTCCATCTAATTTTGCAGGCACCATCGGCTGGTATTACGGCAACTTCCCTGTAAATTTGGCGAAGTTTGATTTAATACTTCAAAAGTTATTTATGAGATCAGTGTGAAATTTGATTGAATATTTGTAAAAGTTATTCCTTTCGACGTCAATTCAGACGTCAATTCTCAACCGGTTTCCATGTAATTTTGCAGGCACCATCGGCTGGTATTACGGCAACTTCCCTGTAAATTTGGCGAAGTTTGATTTAGTACTTCAAAAGTTATTAATGAGATCAGTGTGAAATTTGATTGAATATTTGTAAAAGTTATTCATTTCGACGTCAATTCAGACGTCAATTCTCAACCGTTTTCCATGTAATTTTGCAGGCACCATCGGCTGGTATTACGGCAACTTCCCTGTAAATTTGGCAAAGTTTGATTTAGTACTTCAAAAGTTATTTATGAGATCAGTGTGAAATTTGATTGAATATTTGTAAAAGTTATTCATTTCGACGTGAAATTTGATTGAATATTTGTAAAAGTTATTCCTTTTGACATCAATTCAGACGTCAATTCTCAACCGGTTTCCATGTAATTTTGCAGGCACCATCGGCTGGTATTACGGCAACTTCCCTGTAAATTTGGCGGAGTTTGATTTAGTACTTCAAAAGTTATTAATGAGATCAGTGTGAAATTTGATTAAATATTTGTAAAAGTTATTCCTTTCGACGTCAATTCAGACGTCAATTCTCAACCGGTTTCCATGTAATTTTGCAGGCACCATCGGCTGGTATTACGGCAACTTCCCTGTAAATTTGGCGAAGTTTGATTTAGTGCTTCAAAAGGTATTTATGAGATCAGTGTGAAATTTGACAATATATTTGTAAAAGTTATTCATTTCGACCTGAAATTTGATTGAATATTTGTAAAAGTTATTCCTTTCGACGTCAATTCAGACGTCAATTCTCAACCGTTTTCCATCTAATTTTGCAGGCACCATCGGCTGGTATTACGGCAACTTCCCTTCAAATTTGGCAAAGTTTGATTGAGTACTGCAAAAGTTATTAATGAGATCAGTGTTAAATTTGATTGAATATTTTTAAAAGTTATTCATGTCGACGTGAATTCAGACGTCAATTCTCAACTGTTTTCCATGTAAATTTGCAGGCACCATCGGCTGGTATTACGGCAACTACCCTGGTAATTTGACGAAGTTTGATTAAGTACTTCAAAAGTTATTGATGAGATTAGTGTGAAATTTGATTGAATATTTTTAAAAGTCATTCATTTCGACGTGAATTCAGACGTCAATTCTCAACCGTTTTCCATGTAATTTTGCAGGCGCCATCGGCTGGTATTACGGCAACTTCCCTATAAATTTAAAGAGTTTGATCGAGTACTTCAAAAGTTATTAATGAGATTAGTGTGAAATTTGATTGAATATTTTTAAAAGTTATTCATTTCGACGTGAATTCAGACGTCAATTCTAAACCGTTTTCCATGTAATTTTGCAGGCGCCATCGGCTGGTATTACGGCAACTTCCCTATAAATTTAAAGAGTTTGATTGAGTACTTCAAAAGTTATTAATGAGATCAGTGTTAAATTTGATTGAATATTTTTAAAAGTTATTCATTTTGATGTGAATTCAGACGTCAATTCTCGACCGTTTTCCATGTAATTTTGCAGGCACCATCGGCTGGTATTACGGCAACTTCCCTGTAAATTTGGCGGAGTTTGATTTAGTACTTCAAAAGTTATTAATGAGATCAGTGTGAAATTTGATTGAATATTTGTAAAAGTTATTCCTTTCGACGTCAATTCAGACGTCAATTCTCAACCGTTTTCCATGTAATTTTGCAAGCACCATCGGCTGGTATTACGGCAACTTCCCTGTAAATTTGGCGGAGTTTGATTTAGTACTTCAAAAGTTATTAATGAGATCAGTGTGAAATTTGATTAAATATTTGTAAAAGTTATTCCTTTCGACGTCAATTCAGACGTCAATTCTCAACCGGTTTCCATGTAATTTTGCACGCACCATCGGCTGGTATTACGGCAACTTCCCTGTAAATTTGGCGAAGTTTGATTTAGTACTTCAAAAGTTATTAATGAGATCAGTGTGAAATTTGATTGAATATTTGTAAAAGTTATTCATTTCGACGTCAATTCAGACGTCAATTCTCAACCGTTTTTTATGTAATTTTGCAGGCACAATCGGCTGGTATTACGGCAACTTCCCTGTAAATTTGGCGGAGTTTGATTTAGTACTTCAAAAGTTATTGATGAGATCAGTGTGAAATTTGATTAAATATTTGTATAAGCTATTCCTTTCGACGTCAATTCAGACGTCAATTCTCAACCGGTTTCCATGTAATTTTGCAGGCACCATCGGCTGGTATTACGGCAACTTCCCTGTAAATTTGGCGAAGTTTGATTTAGTACTTCAAAAGTTATTAATGAGATCAGTGTGAAATTTGATTGAATATTTGTAAAAGTTATTCATTTCGACGTCAATTCAGACGTCAATTCTCAACCGTTTTCCATGTAATTTTGCAGGCACCATCGGCTGGTATTACGGCAACTTCCCTCTAAATTTGGCAAAGTTTGATTTAGTACTTCAAAAGTTTTTTATGAGATCAGTGTGAAATTTGATTGAATATTTGTAAAAGTTATTCATTTCGACGTGAAATTTGATTGAATATTTGTAAAAGTTATTCCTTTCGACGTCAATTCAGACGTCAATTCTCAACCGGTTTCCATGTAATTTTGCAGGCACCATCGGCTGGTATTACGGCAACTTCCCTGTAAATTTGGCAAAGTTTGATTTAGTGCTTCAAAAGGTATTTATGAGATCAGTGTGAAATTTGACAATATATTTGTAAAAGTTATTCATTTCGACGTGAAATTTGATTGAATATTTGTAAAAGTTATTCCTTTCGACGTCAATTCAGACGTCAATTCTCAACCGTTTTCCATCTAATTTTGCAGGCACCATCGGCTGGTATTACGGCAACTTCCCTTCAAATTTGGCAAAGTTTGATTGAGTACTGCAAAAGTTATTAATGAGATCAGTGTTAAATTTGATTGAATATTTTTAAAAGTTATTCATGTCGACGTGAATCCAGACGTCAATTCTCAACTGTTTTCCATGTAAATTTGCAGGCACCATCGGCTGGTATTACGGCAACTACCCTGGTAATTTGACGAAGTTTGATTAAGTACTTCAAAAGTTATTAATGAGATTAGTGTGAAATTTGATTGAATATTTTTAAAAGTTATTCATTTCGACGTGAATTCAGACGTCAATTCTCAACCGTTTTCCATGTAAATTTGCAGTCACCATCGGCTGGTATTACGGCAACTTCCCTGTTAATTTGACGAAGTTTGATTAAGTACTTCAAAAGTTATTGATGAGATTAGTGTGAAATTTGATTGAATATTTTTAAAAGTTATTCATTTCGACGTGAATTCAGACGTCAATTCTCAACCGTTTTCCATGTAATTTTGCAGGCGCCATCGGCTGGTATTACGGCAACTTCCCTATCAATTTAAAGAGTTTGATTGAGTACTTCAAAAATTATTAATGAGATCAGTGTTAAATTTGATTGAATATTTTTAAAAGTTATTCATTTTGATGTGAATTCAGACGTCAATTCTCAACCGTTTTCCATGTAATTTCGCAGGCACCATGGGCTGGTATTACGGCAACTTCCCTGTAAATTTGGCAAAGTTTGATTTAGTACTTCAAAAGTTATTGATGAGATCAGTGTGAAATTTGATTGAATATTTGTAAAAGTTATTCCTTTCGACGTGAATTCAGACGTCAATTCTCAACCGTTTTCCATGTAAATTTTGCAGTCATCATCGGCTGGTATTACGGCAACTTCCCAGTTAATTTGACGAAGTTTGATTAAGTACTTCAAAAGTTATTAATGAGATTAGTGTGAAATTTGATTGAATATTTTTAAAAGTTATTCATTTCGACGTGAATTCAGACGTCAATTCTAAACCGTTTTCCATGTAATTTTGCAGGCGCCATCGGCTGGTATTACGGCAACTTCCCTATAAATTTAAAGAGTTTGATTGAGTACTTCAAAAGTTATTAATGAGATCAGTGTTAAATTTGATTGAATATTTTTAAAAGTTATTCATTTTGATGTGAATTCAGACGTCAATTCTCAACCGTTTTCCATGTAATTTTGCAGGCACCATCGGCTGGTATTACGGCAACTTCCCTGTAAATTTGGCGGAGTTTGATTCAGTACTTCAAAAGTTATTAATGAGATCAGTGTGAAATTTGATTGAATATTTGTAAAAGTTATTCCTTTCGACGTCAATTCAGACGTCAATTCTCAACCGTTTTCCATGTCATTTTGCAGGCACCATCGGCTGGTATTACGGCAACTTCCCTGTAAATTTGGCGGAGTTTGATTTAGTACTTCAAAAGTTATTAATGAGATCAGTGTGAAATTTGATTAAATATTTGTAAAAGTTATTCCTTTCGACGTCAATTCAGACGTCAATTCTCAACCGGTTTCCATGTAATTTTGCAGGCACCATCGGCTGGTATTACGGCAACTTCCCTGTAAATTTGGCGAAGTTTGATTTAGTACTTCAAAAGTTATTAATGAGATCAGTGTGAAATTTGATTGAATATTTGTAAAAGTTATTCATTTCGACGTCAATTCAGACGTCAATTCTCAACCGTTTTTCATGTAATTTTGCAGGCACAATCGGCTGGTATTACGGCAACTTCCCTGTAAATTTGGCGGTGTTTGATTTAGTACTTCAAAAGTTATTGATGAGATCAGTGTGAAATTTGATTAAATATTTGTAAAAGCTATTCCTTTCGACGTCAATTCAGACGTCAATTCTCAACCGGTTTCCATGTAATTTTGCAGGCACCATCGGCTTGTATTACGGCAACTTCCCTGTAAATTTGGCGAAGTTTGATTTAGTACTTCAAAAGTTATTAATGAGATCAGTGTGAAATTTGATTGAATATTTGTAAAAGTTATTCATTTCGACGTCAATTCAGACGTCAATTCTCAACCGTTTTCCATGTAATTTTGCAGGCACAATCGGCTGGTATTACGGCAACTTCCCTGTAAATTTGGCGGAGTTTGATTTAGTACTTCAAAAGTTATTAATGAGATCAGTGTGAAATTTGATTGAATATTTGTAAAAGTTGTTCCTTTCGACGTCAATTCAGACGTCAATTCTCAACTGTTTTCAATCTAATTTTGCAGGCACCATCGGCTGGTATTGCGGCAACTTCCCTGTAAATTTGGCGGAGTTTGATTTAGTACTTCAAAAGTTATTAATGAGATCAGTGTGAAATTTGATTAAATATTTGTAAAAGTTATTCCTTTCGACGTCAATTCAGACGTCAATTCTCAACCGGTTTCCATGTAATTTTGCAGGCACCATCGGCTGGTATTACGGCAACTTCCCTGTAAATTTCGCGGAGTTTGATTTAGTACTTCAAAAGTTATTAATGAGATTAGTGTGAAATTTGATTGAATATTTGTAAAAGTTATTCCTTTCGACGTCAATTCAGACGTCAATTCTCAACGGTTTTCCATGTAATTTTGCAGGCACCATCGGCTGGTATTACGGCAACTTCCCGGTAAATTTGGCGGAGTTTGATGTAGTACTTCAAAAGTTATTAATGAGATCAGTGTGAAATTTGATTAAATATTTGCAAAAGTTATTCCTTTCGACGTCAATTCAGTCGTCAATTCTCAACCGGTTTCCATGTGATTTTGCAGGCACCATCGGCTGGTATTACGGCAACTTCCCTGTAAATTTGGCAAAGTTTGATTTAGTACTTCAAAAGTTATTGATGAGATCAGTGTGAAATTTGATTGAATATTTGTAAAAGTTATTCCTTTCGACGTGAATTCAGACGTCAATTCTCAACCGTTTTCTATGTAAATTTGCAGTCATCATCGGCTGGTATTACGGCAGCTTCCCAGTTAATTTGGCAAAGTTTGATTTAGTACTTCAAAAGTTATTAATGAGATTAGTGTGAAATTTGATTGAATATTTTTAAAAATTTATTCATTTTGACGCGAATTCAGACGTCAATTCTCAATCGTTTTCCATGTAATTTTGCAGGCACCATCGGCTGGTATTACGGCAACTTCCCTGTAAATTTGGCGAAGTTTGATTTAGTACTTCAAAAGTTATTAATGAGATCAGTGTGAAATTTGATTGAATATTTGTAAAAGTTATTCATTTCGACGTCAATTCAGACGTCAATTCTCAACCGTTTTTCATGTAATTTTGCAGGCACAATCGGCTGGTACTACGGCAACTTCCCTGTAAATTTGGCGGAGTTTGATTTAGTACTTCAAAAGTTATTAATGAGATCAGTGTGAAATTTGATTGAATATTTGTAAAAGTTGTTCCTTTCGACGTCAATTCAGACGTCAATTCTCAACCGTTTTCCATCTAATTTTGCAGGCACCATCGGCTGGTATTACGGCAACTTCCCTGTAAATTTGGCGAAGTTTGATTTAATACTTCAAAAGTTACTTATGAGATCAGTGTGAAATTTGATTGAATATTTGTAAAAGTTATTCCTTTCGACGTCAATTCAGACGTCAATTCTCAACCGGTTTCCATGTAATTTTGCAGGCACCATCGGCTGGTATTACGGCAACTTCCCTGTAAATTTGGCGAAGTTTGATTAAGTACTTCAAAAGTTATTAATGAGATCAGTGTGAAATTTGATTGAATATTTGTAAAAGTTATTCATTTCGACGTCAATTCAGACGTCAATTCTCAACCGTTTTCCATGTAATTTTGCAGGCACCATCGGCTGGTATTACGGCAACTTCCCTGTAAATTTGGCAAAGTTTGATTTAGTACTTCAAAAGTTATTTATGAGATCAGTGTGAAATTTGATTGAATATTTGTAAAAGTTATTCATTTCGACGTGAAATTTGATTGAATATTTGTAAAAGTTATTCCTTTTGACGTCAATTCAGACGTCAATTCTCAACCGGTTTCCATGTAATTTTGCAGGCACCATCGGCTGGTATTACGGCAACTTCCCTGTAAATTTGGCGGAGTTTGATTTAGTACTTCAAAAGTTATTAATGAGATCAGTGTGAAATTTGATTGAATATTTGTAAAAGTTATTCATTTCGACGTCAATTCAGACGTCAATTCTCAACCGTTTTCCATGTAATTTTGCAGGCACAATCGGCTGGTATTACGGCAACTTCCCTGTAAATTTGGCGGAGTTTGATTTAGTACTTCAAAAGTTATTAATGAGATCAGTGTGAAATTTGATTGAATATTTGTAAAAGTTGTTCCTTTCGACGTCAATTCAGACGTCAATTCTCAACTGTTTTCAATCTAATTTTGCAGGCACCATCGGCTGGTATTGCGGCAACTTCCCTGTAAATTTGGCGGAGTTTGATTTAGTACTTCAAAAGTTATTAATGAGATCAGTGTGAAATTTGATTAAATATTTGTAAAAGTTATTCCTTTCGACGTCAATTCAGACGTCAATTCTCAACCGGTTTCCATGTAATTTTGCAGGCACCATCGGCTGGTATTACGGCAACTTCCCTGTAAATTTCGCGGAGTTTGATTTAGTACTTCAAAAGTTATTAATGAGATTAGTGTGAAATTTGATTGAATATTTGTAAAAGTTATTCCTTTCGACGTCAATTCAGACGTCAATTCTCAACGGTTTTCCATGTAATTTTGCAGGCACCATCGGCTGGTATTACGGCAACTTCCCGGTAAATTTGGCAAAGTTTGATTTAGTACTTCAAAAGTTATTGATGAGATCAGTGTGAAATTTGATTGAATATTTGTAAAAGTTATTCCTTTCGACGTGAATTCAGACGTCAATTCTCAACCGTTTTCTATGTAAATTTGCAGTCATCATCGGCTGGTATTACGGCAGCTTCCAGTTAATTTGGCAAAGTTTGATTTAGTACTTCAAAAGTTATTAATGAGATTAGTGTGAAATTTGATTGAATATTTTTAAAAATTTATTCATTTTGACGCGAATTCAGACGTCAATTCTCAATCGTTTTCCATGTAATTTTGCAGGCACCATCGGCTGGTATTACGGCAACTTCCCTGTAAATTTGGCGAAGTTTGATTTAGTACTTCAAAAGTTATTAATGAGATCAGTGTGAAATTTGATTGAATATTTGTAAAAGTTATTCATTTCGACGTCAATTCAGACGTCAATTCTCAACCGTTTTTCATGTAATTTTGCAGGCACAATCGGCTGGTACTACGGCAACTTCCCTGTAAATTTGGCGGAGTTTGATTTAGTACTTCAAAAGTTATTAATGAGATCAGTGTGAAATTTGATTGAATATTTGTAAAAGTTGTTCCTTTCGACGTCAATTCAGACGTCAATTCTCAACCGTTTTCCATCTAATTTTGCAGGCACCATCGGCTGGTATTACGGCAACTTCCCTGTAAATTTGGCGAAGTTTGATTTAATACTTCAAAAGTTACTTATGAGATCAGTGTGAAATTTGATTGAATATTTGTAAAAGTTATTCCTTTCGACGTCAATTCAGACGTCAATTCTCAACCGGTTTCCATGTAATTTTGCAGGCACCATCGGCTGGTATTACGGCAACTTCCCTGTAAATTTGGCGAAGTTTGATTAAGTACTTCAAAAGTTATTAATGAGATCAGTGTGAAATTTGATTGAATATTTGTAAAAGTTATTCATTTCGACGTCAATTCAGACGTCAATTCTCAACCGTTTTCCATGTAATTTTGCAGGCACCATCGGCTGGTATTACGGCAACTTCCCTGTAAATTTGGCAAAGTTTGATTTAGTACTTCAAAAGTTATTTATGAGATCAGTGTGAAATTTGATTGAATATTTGTAAAAGTTATTCATTTCGACGTGAAATTTGATTGAATATTTGTAAAAGTTATTCCTTTTGACGTCAATTCAGACGTCAATTCTCAACCGGTTTCCATGTAATTTTGCAGGCACCATCGGCTGGTATTACGGCAACTTCCCTGTAAATTTGGCGGAGTTTGATTTAGTACTTCAAAAGTTATTAATGAGATCAGTGTGAAATTTGACAATATATTTGTAAAAGTTATTCATTTCGACCTGAAATTTGATTGAATATTTGTAAAAGTTATTCCTTTCGACGTCAATTCAGACGTCAATTCTCAACCGTTTTCCATCTAATTTTGCAGGCACCATCGGCTGGTATTACGGCAACTTCCCTTCAAATTTGGCAAAGTTTGATTGAGTACTGCAAAAGTTATTAATGAGATCAGTGTTAAATTTGATTGAATATTTTTAAAAGTTATTCATGTCGACGTGAATTCAGACGTCAATTCTCAACTGTTTTCCATGTAAATTTGCAGGCACCATCGGCTGGTATTACGGCAACTACCCTGGTAATTTGACGAAGTTTGATTAAGTACTTCAAAAGTTATTAATGAGATTAGTGTGAAATTTGATTGAATATTTTTAAAAGTTATTCATTTCGACGTGAATTCAGACGTCAATTCTCAACCGTTTTCCATGTAAATTTGCATTCACCATCGGCTGGTATTACGGCAACTTCCCTGTTAATTTGACGAAGTTTGATTAAGTACTTCAAAAGTTATTGATGAGATTAGTGTGAAATTTAATTGAATATTTTTAAAAGTTATTCATTTCGACGTGAATTCAGACGTCAATTCTCAACCGTTTTCCATGTAATTTTGCAGGCGCCATCGGCTGGTATTACGGCAACTTCCCTATAAATTTAAAGAGTTTGATTGAGTACTTCAAAAATTATTAATGAGATCAGTGTTAAATTTGATTGAATATTTTTTAAAAGTTATTCATTTTGATGTGAATTCAGACGTCAATTCTCAACCGTTTCCCATGTAATTTCGCAGGCACCATGGGCTGGTATTACGGCAACTTCCCTGTAAATTTGGCTAAGTTTGATTTAGTACTTCAAAAGTTATTGATGAGATCAGTGTGAAATTTGATTGAATATTTGTAAAAGTTATTCCTTTCGACGTGAATTCAGACGTCAATTCTCAACCGTTTTCCATGTAAATTTGCAGTCATCATCGGCTGGTATTACGGCAACTTCCCAGTTAATTTGACGAAGTTTGATTAAGTACTTCAAAAGTTATTAATGAGATTAGTGTGAAATTTGATTGAATATTTTTAAAAGTTATTCATTTCGACGTGAATTCAGACGTCAATTCTAAACCGTTTTCCATGTAATTTTGCAGGCGCCATCGGCTGGTATTACGGCAACTTCCCTATAAATTTAAAGAGTTTGATTGAGTACTTCAAAAGTTATTAATGAGATCAGTGTTAAATTTGATTGAATATTTTTAAAAGTTATTCATTTTGATGTGAATTCAGACGTCAATTCTCAACCGTTTTCCATGTAATTTCGCAGGCACCATAGGCTGGTATTACGGCAACTTCCTTGTAAATTTGGCAAAGTTTGTTTTAGTACTTCAAAAGTTATTAATGAAATCAGTGTGAAATTTGATTGAATATTTGTAAAAGTTATTCCTTTCGACGTGAATTCAGACGTCAATTCTCAACCGTTTTCCATCTAATTTTGCAGGCACCATCGGCTGGTATTACGGCAACTTCCCTTCAAATTTGGCAAAGTTTGATTGAGTACTGCAAAAGTTATTAATGAGATCAGTGTTAAATTTGATTGAATATTTTTAAAAGTTATTCATGTCGACGTGAATTCAGACGTCAATTCTCAACTGTTTTCCATGTAAATTTGCAGGCACCATCGGCTGGTATTACGGCAACTACCCTGGTAATTTGACGAAGTTTGATTAAGTACTTCAAAAGTTATTAATGAGATTAGTGTGAAATTTGATTGAATATTTTTAAAAGTTATTCATTTCGACGTGAATTCAGACGTCAATTCTCAACCGTTTTCCATGTAAATTTGCATTCACCATCGGCTGGTATTACGGCAACTTCCCTGTTAATTTGACGAAGTTTGATTAAGTACTTCAAAAGTTATTGATGAGATTAGTGTGAAATTTAATTGAATATTTTTAAAAGTTATTCATTTCGACGTGAATTCAGACGTCAATTCTCAACCGTTTTCCATGTAATTTTGCAGGCGCCATCGGCTGGTATTACGGCAACTTCCCTATAAATTTAAAGAGTTTGATTGAGTACTTCAAAAATTATTAATGAGATCAGTGTTAAATTTGATTGAATATTTTTTAAAAGTTATTCATTTTGATGTGAATTCAGACGTCAATTCTCAACCGTTTCCCATGTAATTTCGCAGGCACCATGGGCTGGTATTACGGCAACTTCCCTGTAAATTTGGCTAAGTTTGATTTAGTACTTCAAAAGTTATTGATGAGATCAGTGTGAAATTTGATTGAATATTTGTAAAAGTTATTCCTTTCGACGTGAATTCAGACGTCAATTCTCAACCGTTTTCCATGTAAATTTGCAGTCATCATCGGCTGGTATTACGGCAACTTCCCAGTTAATTTGACGAAGTTTGATTAAGTACTTCAAAAGTTATTAATGAGATTAGTGTGAAATTTGATTGAATATTTTTAAAAGTTATTCATTTCGACGTGAATTCAGACGTCAATTCTAAACCGTTTTCCATGTAATTTTGCAGGCGCCATCGGCTGGTATTACGGCAACTTCCCTATAAATTTAAAGAGTTTGATTGAGTACTTCAAAAGTTATTAATGAGATCAGTGTTAAATTTGATTGAATATTTTTAAAAGTTATTCATTTTGATGTGAATTCAGACGTCAATTCTCAACCGTTTTCCATGTAATTTCGCAGGCACCATGGGCTGGTATTACGGCAACTTCCTTGTAAATTTGGCAAAGTTTGTTTTAGTACTTCAAAAGTTATTAATGAAATCAGTGTGAAATTTGATTGAATATTTGTAAAAGTTATTCCTTTCGACGTGAATTCAGACGTCAATTCTCAACCGTTTTCCATGTAAATTTGCAGTCATCATCGGCTGGTATTACGGCAACTTCTCAGTTAATTTGACGAAGTTTGATTAAGTTCTTCAAAAGTTATTAATGAGATTAGTGTGAAATTTGATTGAATATTTTTAAAAGTTATTCATTTCGACGTGAATTCAGACGTCAATTCTCAACCGTTTTCCATGTAATTTTGCAGGCACCATCGGCTGGTATTACGGCAACTTCCCTGTAAATTTGGCGGAGTTTCATTTAGTACTTAAAAAGTTATTAATGAGATCAGTGTGAAATTTGATTGAATATTTGTAAAAGTTATTCCTTTCGACGTAAATTCAGACGTCAATTCTCAACCGGTTTCCATGTAATTTTGCAGGCACCATCGGCTGGTATTACGGCAACTTCCCTGTAAATTTGGCGGAGTTTGATTTAGTACTTCAAAAGTTATTATTGAGATCAGTGTGAAATTTGATTGAATATTTGTAAAAGTTATTCCTTTCGACGTCAATTCAGACGTCAATTCTCAACCGTATTCCATCTAATTTTGCAGGCACCATCGGCTGGTATTACGGCAACTTCCCTGTAAATTTGGCAAAGTTTGATTTAGTACTTCAAAAGTTATTTATGAGATCAGTGTGAAATTTGATTGAATATTTGTAAAAGTTATTCATTTCGACGTGAAATTTGATTGAATATTTGTAAAAGTTATTCCTTTCGACGTCAATTCAGACGTCAATTCTCAACCGTTTTCTATCTAATTTTGCAGGCACCATCGGCTGGTATTACGGCAACTTCCCTGTAAATTTGGCAAAGTTTGATTTAGTGCTTCAAAAGTTATTTATGAGATCAGTGTGAAATTTGATAGAATATTTGTAAAAGTTATTCATTTCGACGTGAAATTTGATTGAATATTTGTAAAAGTTATTCCTTTCGAAGTCAATTCAGACGTCAATTCTCAACCGTGTTCCATCTAATTTTGCAGGCACCATCGGCTGGTATTACGACAACTTCCCTTCAAATTTGGCAAAGTTTAATTGAGTACTGCAAAAGTTATTAATGAGATCAGTGTTAAATTTGATTGAACATTTTTAAAAGTTATTCATGTCGACGTGAATTCAGACGTCAATTCTCAACCGTTTTCCATGTAAATTTGCAGGCACCATCGGCTGGTATTACGGCAACTACCCTGGTAATTTGACGAAGTTTGATTAAGTACTTCAAAAGTTATAATTGAGATTACTGTGAAATTTGATTGAATATTTTTAAAAGTTAATTATTTCGACGTGAATTCAGACGTCAATTCTCAACCGTTTTCCATGTAAATTTGCAGTCACCATCGGCTGGTATTACGGCACCTTCCCTGTTAATTTGACGAAGTTTGATTAAGTACTTCAAAAGTTATTAATGAGATTAGTGTGAAATTTGATTGAATATTTTTAAAAGCTATTCATTTCGACGTGAATTCAGACGTCAATTCTCAACCGTTTTCCATGTAAATTTGCAGTCATCATCGGCTGGTATTACGGCAACTTCCCAGTTAATTTGACGAAGTTTGATTAAGTACTTCAAAAGTTATTAATGAGATTAGTGTGAAATTTGATTGAATATTTTTAAAAGTTATTCATTTCGACGTGAATTCAGACGTCAATTCTCAACCGTTTTCCATGTAATTTTGCAGGCACCATCGGCTGGTATTACGGCAACTTCCCTGTAAATTTGGCGGAGTTTGATTTAGTACTTAAAAAATTATTAATGAGATCAGTGTGAAATTTGATTGAATATTTGTAAAAGTTATTCCTTTCGACGTCAATTCAGACGTCAATTCTCAACCGGTTTCCATGTAATTTTGCAGGCACTATCGGCTGGTATTACGGCAACTTCCCTGTAAATTTGGCGACGTTTGATTTAGTACTTCAAAAGTTATTAATGAGATTAGTGTGAAATTTGATTGAATATTTGTAAAAGTTATTCATTTCGACGTCAATTCAGACGTCAATTCTCAACCGTTTTCCATGTAATTTTGCAGGCACACTCGGCTGGTATTACGGCAACTTCCCTATAAATTTAAAGAGTTTGACTGAGTACTTCAAAAGTTATTAATGAGATCAGTGTTAAATTTGATTGAATATTTTTAAAAGTTTTTCATTTTGATGTGAATTCAGACGTCAATTCTCAACCGTTTTCTATGTAATTTCGCAGGCACCACGGGCTGGTATTACGGCAACTTCCCTGTAAATTTGGCAAAGTTTGATTAAGTACTTCAAAAGTTATTGATGAGATCAGTGTGAAATTTGATTGAATATTTGTAAAAGTTATTCCTTTCGACGTGAATTCAGACGTCAATTCTCAACCGTTTTCCATGTAAATTTGCAGTCATCATCGGCTGGTATTACGGCAACTTCCCAGTTAATTTGACGAAGTTTGATTAAGTACTTCAAAAGTTATTAATGAGATTAGTGTGAAATTTGATTAAATATTTTTAAAAGTTATTCATTTTGACGTGAATTCAGACGTCAATTCTAAACCGTTTTCCATGTAATTTTGCAGGCACCATCGGCTGGTATTACGGCAACTTCCCTGTAAATTTGGCGGAGTTTGATTTAGTACTTAAAAAGTTATTAATGAGATCAGTGTGAAATTTGATTGAATATTTTTAAAAGTTATTCATTTCGACGTGAATTCAGACGTCAATTCTCAACCGTTTTCCATGTAATTTTGCAGGCACAATCGTCTGGTATTACGGCAACTTTCCTGTAAATTTGGCGGAGTTTGATTTAGTGCTTCAAAAGTTATTAATGAGATCAGTGTGAAATTTGATTGAATATTTGTAAAAGTTATTCCTTTCGACGTCAATTCAGACGTCAATTCTCAACCGTTTTCCATGTAATTTTGCAGGCACCATCGGCTGGTATTACGGCAACTTCCCTGTAAATTTGGCAAAGTTTGATTTAGTACTTCAAAAGTTATTTATGAGATCAGTGTGAAATTTGATTGAATATTTGTAAAAGTTATTCATTTCGACGTGAAATTTGATTGAATATTTGTAAAAGTTATTCCTTTCGACGTCAATTCAGACGTCAATTCTCAACCGTTTTCTATCTAATTTTGCAGGCACCATCGGCTGGTATTACGGCAACTTCCCTGTAAATTTGGCAAAGTTGGATTTAGTGCTTCAAAAGTTATTTATGAGATCAGTGTGAAATTTGATAGAATATTTGTAAAAGTAATTCATTTCGACGTTAAATTTGATTGAATATTTGTAAAAGTTATTCCTTTCGACGTCAATTCAGACGTCAATTCTCAACCGTTTTCCATCTAATTTTGCAGGCACCATCGGCTGGTATTACGACAACTTCCCTTCAAATTTGGCAAAGATTGATTGAGTACTGCAAAAGTTATTAATGAGATCAGTGTTGAATTTGATTGAATATTTTTAAAAGTTATTCATGTCGACGTGAATTCAGACGTCAATTCTCAACCGTTTTCCATGTAAATTTGCAGGCACCATCGGCTGGTATTACGGCAACTACCCTGGTAATTTGACGAAGTTTGATTAAGTACTTCAAAAGTTATTAATGAGATTAGTGTGAAAATTGATTGAATATTTTTAAAAGTTATTCATTTCGACGTGAATTCAGACGTCAATTCTCAACCGTTTTCCATGTAATTTTGCAGGCGCCATCGGCTGGTATTACGGCAACTTCCCTATAAATTTAAAGAGTTTGACTGAGTACTTCAAAAGTTATTAATCAGATCAGTGTTAAATTTGATTGAATATTTTTAAAAGTTATTCACTTTGATGTGAATTCAGACGTCAATTCTCAACCGTTTTCCCTGTAATTTCGCAGGCACCATGGGCTGGTATTACGGCAACTTCCCTGTAAATTTGGCAAAGTTTGATTAAGTACTTCAAAAGTTATTGATGAGATCAGTGTGAAATTTGATTGAATATTTGTAAAAGTTATTCCTTTCGACGTGAATTCAGACGTCAATTCTCAACCGTTTTCCATGTAAATTTGCAGTCATCATCGGCTGGTATTACGGCAACTTCCCAGTTAATTTGACGAAGTTTGATTAAGTACTTCAAAAGTTATTAATGAGATTAGTGTGAAATTTGATTAAATATTTTTAAAAGTTATTCATTTTGACGTGAATTCAGACGTCAATTCTAAACCGTTTTCCATGTAATTTTGCAGGCACCATCGGCTGGTATTACGGCAACTTCCCTGTAAATTTGACGGAGTTTGATTTAGTACTTAAAAAGTTATTAATGAGATCAGTGTGAAATTTGATTGAATATTTTTAAAAGTTATTCATTTCGACGTGAATTCAGACGTCAATTCTCAACCGTTTTCCATGTAATTTTGCAGGCACAATCGGCTGGTATTACGGCAACTTTCCTGTAAATTTGGCGGAGTTTGATTTAGTGCTTCAAAAGTTATTAATGAGATCAGTGTGAAATTTGATTGAATATTTGTAAAAGTTATTCCTTTGGACGTCAATTCAGACGTCAATTCTCAACCGTTTTCCATGTAATTTTGCAGGCACCATCGGCTGGTATTACGGCAACTTCCCTGTAAATTTGGCAAAGTTTGATTTAGTACTTCAAAAGTTATTTATGAGATCAGTGTGAAATTTTATTGAATATTTGTAAAAGTTATTCATTTCGACGTGAAATTTGATTGAATATTTGTAAAAGTTATTCCTTTAGACGTCAATTCTCAACCGTTTTCCATGTAAATTTGCAGGCACCATCGGCTGGTATTATGGCAACTTCCCGGTAAATTTGGCGAAGTTTGATTTAGTACTTCAAAAGTTATTAATGAGATCAATGTGAAATTTAATTGAATATTTGTAAAAGTTATTCATTTCGACGTGAATTCAGACGTCAATTCTCAACCGTTTTCCATGTAAATTTGCAGTCACCATCGGCTGGTATTACGGCAACTTCCCAGTTAATTTGACGAAGTTTGAATAAGTACTTCAAAAGTTATTAATGAGATTAGTGTGAAATTTGATTGAATATTTTTAAAAGTTATTCATTTCGACATGAATTCAGACGTCAATTCTCAACCGGTTTCCATGTAATTTTGCAGGCACAATCGGCTGGTATTACGGCAACTTTCCTGTAAATTTGGCGGAGTTTGATTTAGTACTTCAAAAGTTATTAATGAGCTCACTGTGAAATTTGATTGAATATTTGTAAAAGTTATTCCTTTCGAAGTCAATTCAGACGTCAATTCTCAACCGTTTTCCATGTAATTTTGCAGGCACCATCGGCTGGTATTACGGCAACTTCCCTGTAAATTTGGCAAAGTTTGATTTAGTACTTCAAAAGTTATTTATGAGATCAGTGTGAAATTTGATTGAATATTTGTAAAAGTTATTCCTTTCGACGTAAATTCAGACGTCAATTCTCAACCGTTTTCCATCTAATTTTGCAGGCACCATCGGCTGGTATTACGGCAACTTCCCTGTAAATTTGGCGAAGTTTGATTTAGTACTTCAAAAGTTATTAATGAGATCAGTGTGAAATTTGATTGAATATTTGTAAAAGTTATTCATTTCGACGTCAATTCAGACGTCAATTCTCAACCGTTTTCCATGTAATTTTGCAGGCACCATCGGCTGGTATTACGGGAACTTCCCTGTAAATTTGGAAAAGTTTGATTTAGTACTTCAAAAGTTATTTATGAGATCAGTGTGAAATTTGATTGAATATTTGGAAAAGTTATTCATTTCGACGTGAAATTTGATTGAATATTTGTAAAAGTTATTCCTTTCGACGTCAATTCAGACGTCAATTCTCAACCGTTTTCCATCTAATTTTGCAGGCACCATCGGCTGGTATTACGGCAACTTCCCTGTAAATTTGGCAAAGTTTGATTTAGTGCTTCAAAAGTTATTTATGAGATCAGTGTGAAATTTGATTGAATATTTGTAAAAATTATTCATTTCGACGTGAAATTTGATTGAATATTTGTAAAAGTTATTCCTTTAGACGTCAATTCTCAACCGTTTTCCATGTAAATTTGCAGGCACCATCGGCTGGTATTATGGCAACTTCCCGTTAAATTTGGCGAAGTTTGATTTAGTACTTTAAAAGTTATTAATGAGATCAGTGTGAAATTTAATTGAATATTTGTAAAAGTTATTCATTTCGACGTGAATTCAGACGTCAATTCTCAACCGTTTTCCATGTAAATTTGCAGTCACCATCGGCTGGTATTACGGCAACTTCCCAGTTAATTTGACGAAGTTTGATTAAGTACTTCAAAATTTATTAATGAGATTAGTGTGAAATTTGATTGAATATTTTTAAAAGTTATTCATTTCGACGTGAATTCAGACGTCAATTCTCAACCGGTTTCCATGTAATTTTGCAGGCACCATCGGCTGGTATTACGGCAACTTCCCTGTAAATTTGACGAAGTTTGATTTAGTACTTCAAAAGTTATTAATGAGATCAGTGTGAAATTAGATTGAATATTTGAAAAAGTTATTCATTTCGACGTCAATTCAGACGTCAATTCTCAACCGTTTTCCATGTAATTTTGCAGGCACAATCGGCTGATATTACGGCAACTTCCCTGTAAATTTGACGAAGTTTGATTAAGTACTTCAAAAGTTATTAATGAGATTAGTGTGAAATTTGATTGAATATTTTTAAAAGTTATTCATTTCGACGTGAATTCAGACGTCAATTCTAAACCGTTTTCCATGTAATTTTGCAGGCGCCATCGGCTGGTATTACGGCAACTTCCCTATAAATTTAAAGAGTTTGATTGAGTACTTCAAAAGTTATTAATGAGATCAGTGTTAAATTTGATTGAATATTTTTAAAAGTTATTCATTTTGATGTGAATTCAGACGTCAATTCTCAACCGTTTTCCATGTAATATTGCAGGCACCATCGGCTGGTATTACGGCAACTTCCCTGTAAATTTGGCAAAGTTTGATTTAGTACTTCAAAAGTTATTTATGAGATCAGTGTGAAATTTTATTGAATATTTGTAAAAGTTATTCATTTCGACGTGAAATTTGATTGAATATTTGTAAAAGTTATTCCTTTAGACGTCAATTCTCAACCGTTTTCCATGTAAATTTGCAGGCACCATCGGCTGGTATTATGGCAACTTCCCGGTAAATTTGGCGAAGTTTGATTTAGTACTTCAAAAGTTATTAATGAGATCAATGTGAAATTTAATTGAATATTTGTAAAAGTTATTCATTTCGACGTGAATTCAGACGTCAATTCTCAACCGTTTTCCATGTAAATTTGCAGTCACCATCGGCTGGTATTACGGCAACTTCCCAGTTAATTTGACGAAGTTTGATTAAGTACTTCAAAAGTTATTAATGAGATTAGTGTGAAATTTGATTGAATATTTTTAAAAGTTATTCATTTCGACGTGAATTCAGACGTCAATTCTCAACCGGTTTCCATGTAATTTTGCAGGCACAATCGGCTGGTATTACGGCAACTTTCCTGTAAATTTGGCGGAGTTTGATTTAGTACTTCAAAAGTTATTAATGAGCTCACTGTGAAATTTGATTGAATATTTGTAAAAGTTATTTCTTTCGACGTCAATTCAGACGTCAATTCTCAACCGTTTTCCATGTAATTTTGCAGGCACCATCGGCTGGTATTACGGCAACTTCCCTGTAAATTTGGCAAAGTTTGATTAAGTACTTCAAAAGTTATTGATGAGATCAGTGTGAAATTTGATTGAATATTTGTAAAAGTTATTCCTTTCGACGTGAATTCAGACGTCAATTCTCAACCGTTTTCCATGTAAATTTGCAGTCATCATCGGCTGGTATTACGGCAACTTCCCAGTTAATTTGACGAAGTTTGATTAAGTACTTCAAAAGTTATTAATGAGATTAGTGTGAAATTTGATTAAATATTTTTAAAAGTTATTCATTTTGACGTGAATTCAGACGTCAATTCTAAACCGTTTTCCATGTAATTTTGCAGGCACCATCGGCTGGTATTACGGCAACTTCCCTGTAAATTTGGCGGAGTTTGATTTAGTACTTAAAAAGTTATTAATGAGATCAGTGTGAAATTTTATTGAATATTTTTAAAAGTTATTCATTTCGACGTGAATTCAGACGTCAATTCTCAACCGTTTTCCATGTAATTTTGCAGGCACAATCGGCTGGTATTACGGCAACTTTCCTGTAAATTTGGCGGAGTTTGATTTAGTGCTTCAAAAGTTATTAATGAGATCAGTGTGAAATTTGATTGAATATTTGTAAAAGTTATTCCTTTGGACGTCAATTCAGACGTCAATTCTCAACCGTTTTCCATGTAATTTTGCAGGCACCATCGGCTGGTATTACGGCAACTTCCCTGTAAATTTGGCAAAGTTTGATTTAGTACTTCAAAAGTTATTTATGAGATCAGTGTGAAATTTTATTGAATATTTGTAAAAGTTATTCATTTCGACGTGAAATTTGATTGAATATTTGTAAAAGTTATTCCTTTAGACGTCAATTCTCAACCGTTTTCCATGTAAATTTGCAGGCACCATCGGCTGGTATTATGGCAACTTCCCGGTAAATTTGGCGAAGTTTGATTTAGTACTTCAAAAGTTATTAATGAGATCAATGTGAAATTTAATTGAATATTTGTAAAAGTTATTCATTTCGACGTGAATTCAGACGTCAATTCTCAACCGTTTTCCATGTAAATTTGCAGTCACCATCGGCTGGTATTACGGCAACTTCCCAGTTAATTTGACGAAGTTTGATTAAGTACTTCAAAAGTTATTAATGAGATTAGTGTGAAATTTGATTGAATATTTTTAAAAGTTATTCATTTCGACGTGAATTCAGACGTCAATTCTCAACCGGTTTCCATGTAATTTTGCAGGCACAATCGGCTGGTATTACGGCAACTTTCCTGTAAATTTGGCGGAGTTTGATTTAGTACTTCAAAAGTTATTAATGAGCTCACTGTGAAATTTGATTGAATATTTGTAAAAGTTATTCCTTTCGACGTCAATTCAGACGTCAATTCTCAACCGTTTTCCATGTAATTTTGCAGGCACCATCGGCTGGTATTACGGCAATTTCCCTGTAAATTTGGCAAAGTTTGATTTAGTACTTCAAAAGTTATTTATGAGATCAGTGTGAAATTTGATTGAATATTTGTAAAAGTTATTCCTTTCGACGTAAATTCAGACGTCAATTCTCAACCGTTTTCCATCTAATTTTGCAGGCACCATCGGCTGGTATTACGGCAACTTCCCTGTAAATTTGGCGAAGTTTGATTTAGTACTTCAAAAGTTATTAATGAGATCAGTGTGAAATTTGATTGAATATTTGTAAAAGTTATTCATTTCGACGTCAATTCAGACGTCAATTCTCAACCGTTTTCCATGTAATTTTGCAGGCACCATCGGCTGGTATTACGGGAACTTCCCTGTAAATTTGGAAAAGTTTGATTTAGTACTTCAAAAGTTATTTATGAGATCAGTGTGAAATTTGATTGAATATTTGGAAAAGTTATTCATTTCGACGTGAAATTTGATTGAATATTTGTAAAAGTTATTCCTTTCGACGTCAATTCAGACGTCAATTCTCAACCGTTTTCCATCTAATTTTGCAGGCACCATCGGCTGGTATTACGGCAACTTCCCTGTAAATTTGGCAAAGTTTGATTTAGTGCTTCAAAAGTTATTTATGAGATCAGTGTGAAATTTGATTGAATATTTGTAAAAATTATTCATTTCGACGTGAAATTTGATTGAATATTTGTAAAAGTTATTCCTTTAGACGTCAATTCTCAACCGTTTTCCATGTAAATTTGCAGGCACCATCGGCTGGTATTATGGCAACTTCCCGTTAAATTCGGCGAAGTTTGATTTAGTACTTCAAAAGTTATTAATGAGATCAGTGTGAAATTTAATTGAATATTTGTAAAAGTTATTCATTTCGACGTGAATTCAGACGTCAATTCTCAACCGTTTTCCATGTAAATTTGCAGTCACCATCGGCTGGTATTACGGCAACTTCCCAGTTAATTTGACGAAGTTTGATTAAGTACTTCAAAATTTATTAATGAGATTAGTGTGAAATTTGATTGAATATTTTTAAAAGTTATTCATTTCGACGTGAATTCAGACGTCAATTCTCAACCGGTTTCCATGTAATTTTGCAGGCACCATCGGCTGGTATTACGGCAACTTCCCTGTAAATTTGACGAAGTTTGATTTAGTACTTCAAAAGTTATTAATGAGATCAGTGTGAAATTAGATTGAATATTTGAAAAAGTTATTCATTTCGACGTCAATTCAGACGTCAATTCTCAACCGTTTTCCATGTAATTTTGCAGGCACAATCGGCTGATATTACGGCAACTTCCCTGTAAATTTGACGAAGTTTGATTAAGTACTTCAAAAGTTATTAATGAGATTAGTGTGAAATTTGATTGAATATTTTTAAAAGTTATTCATTTCGACGTGAATTCAGACGTCAATTCTAAACCGTTTTCCATGTAATTTTGCAGGCGCCATCGCCTGGTATTACGGCAACTTCCCTATAAATTTAAAGAGTTTGATTGAGTACTTCAAAAGTTATTAATGAGATCAGTGTTAAATTTGATTGAATATTTTTAAAAGTTATTCATTTTGATGTGAATTCAGACGTCAATTCTCAACCGTTTTCCATGTAATTTTGCAGGCACCATCGGCTGGTATTACGGCAACTTCCCTGTAAATTTGGCAAAGTTTGATTTAGTACTTCAAAAGTTATTTATGAGATCAGTGTGAAATTTTATTGAATATTTGTAAAAGTTATTCATTTCGACGTGAAATTTGATTGAATATTTGTAAAAGTTATTCCTTTAGACGTCAATTCTCAACCGTTTTCCATGTAAATTTGCAGGCACCATCGGCTGGTATTATGGCAACTTCCCGGTAAATTTGGCGAAGTTTGATTTAGTACTTCAAAAGTTATTAATGAGATCAATGTGAAATTTAATTGAATATTTGTAAAAGTTATTCATTTCGACGTGAATTCAGACGTCAATTCTCAACCGTTTTCCATGTAAATTTGCAGTCACCATCGGCTGGTATTACGGCAACTTCCCAGTTAATTTGACGAAGTTTGATTAAGTACTTCAAAAGTTATTAATGAGATTAGTGTGAAATTTGATTGAATATTTTTAAAAGTTATTCATTTCGACGTGAATTCAGACGTCAATTCTCAACCGGTTTCCATGTAATTTTGCAGGCACAATCGGCTGGTATTACGGCAACTTTCCTGTAAATTTGGCGGAGTTTGATTTAGTACTTCAAAAGTTATTAATGAGCTCACTGTAAAATTTGATTGAATATTTGTAAAAGTTATTCCTTTCGACGTCAATTCAGACGTCAATTCTCAACCGTTTTCCATGTAATTTTGCAGGCATCATCGGCTGGTATTACGGCAACTTCCCTGTAAATTTGGCAAAGTTTGATTTAGTACTTCAAAAGTTATTTATGAGATCAGTGTGAAATTTGATTGAATATTTGTAAAAGTTATTCCTTTCGACGTAAATTCAGACGTCAATTCTCAACCGTTTTCCATCTAATTTTGCAGGCACCATCGGCTGGTATTACGGCAACTTCCCTGTAAATTTGGCGAAGTTTGATTTAGTACTTCAAAAGTTATTAATGAGATCAGTGTGAAATTTGATTGAATATTTGTAAAAGCTATTCATTTCGACATCAATTCAGACGTCAATTCTCAACCGTTTTCCATGTAATTTTGCAGGCACCATCGGCTGGTATTACGGGAACTTCCCTGTAAATTTGGAAAAGTTTGATTTAGTACTTCAAAAGTTATTTATGAGATCAGTGTGAAATTTGATTGAATATTTGGAAAAGTTATTCATTTCGACGTGAAATTTGATTGAATATTTGTAAAAGTTATTCCTTTCGACGTCAATTCAGACGTCAATTCTCAACCGTTTTCCATCTAATTTTGCAGGCACCATCGGCTGGTATTACGGCAACTTCCCTGTAAATTTGGCAAAGTTTGATTTAGTGCTTCAAAAGTTATTTATGAGATCAGTGTGAAATTTGATTGAATATTTGTAAAAATTATTCATTTCGACGTGAAATTTGATTGAATATTTGTAAAAGTTATTCCTTTAGACGTCAATTCTCAACCGTTTTCCATGTAAATTTGCAGGCACCATCGGCTGGTATTATGGCAACTTCCCGTTAAATTTGGCGAAGTTTGATTTAGTACTTCAAAAGTTATTAATGAGATCAGTGTGAAATTTAATTGAATATTTGTAAAAGTTATTCATTTCGACGTGAATTCAGACGTCAATTCTCAACCGTTTTCCATGTAAATTTGCAGTCACCATCGGCTGGTATTACGGCAACTTCCCAGTTAATTTGACGAAGTTTGATTAAGTACTTCAAAATTTATTAATGAGATTAGTGTGAAATTTGATTGAATATTTTTAAAAGTTATTCATTTCGACGTGAATTCAGACGTCAATTCTCAACCGGTTTCCATGTAATTTTGCAGGCACCATCGGCTGGTATTACGGCAACTTCCCTGTAAATTTGACGAAGTTTGATTTAGTACTTCAAAAGTTATTAATGAGATCAGTGTGAAATTAGATTGAATATTTGAAAAAGTTATTCATTTCGACGTCAATTCAGACGTCAATTCTCAACCGTTTTCCATGTAATTTTGCAGGCACAATCGGCTGATATTACGGCAACTTCCCTGTAAATTTGACGAAGTTTGATTAAGTACTTCAAAAGTTATTAATGAGATTAGTGTGAAATTTGATTGAATATTTTTAAAAGTTATTCATTTCGACGTGAATTCAGACGTCAATTCTAAACCGTTTTCCATGTAATTTTGCAGGCGCCATCGGCTGGTATTACGGCAACTTCCCTATAAATTTAAAGAGTTTGATTGAGTACTTCAAAAGTTATTAATGAGATCAGTGTTAAATTTGATTGAATATTTTTAAAAGTTATTCATTTTGATGTGAATTCAGACGTCAATTCTCAACCGTTTTCCATGTAATTTCGCAGGCACCATGGGCTGGTGTTACGGCAACTTCCCTGTAAATTTGGCAAAGTTTGTGTTAGTACTTCAAAAGTTATTGATGAGATCAGTGTGAAATTTGATTGAATATTTGTAAAAGTTATTCCTTTCGACGTGAATTCAGACGTCAATTCTCCACCGTTTTCCATGTAAATTTGCAGTCATTATCGGCTGGTATTACGGCAACTTCCCAGTTTATTTGACGAAGTTTGATTAAGTACTTCAAAAGTTATTAATGAGATTAGTGTGAAATTTGATTGAATATTTTTAAAAGTTTTTCATTTCGACGTGAATTCAGACGTCAATTCTAAACCGTTTTCCATGTAATTTTACAGGCGCCATCGGCTGGTATTACGGCAACTTCCCTATAAATTTAAAGAGTTTGATTGAGTACTTCAAAAGTTATTAATGAGATCAGTGTTAAATTTGATTGAATATTTTTAAAAGTTATTCATTTTGATGTGAATTCAGACGTCAATTCTCAACCGTTTTCCATGTAATTTCGCAGGCACCATGGGCTGGTGTTACGGCAACTTCCCTGTAAATTTGGCAAAGTTTGTGTTAGTACTTCAAAAGTTATTGATGAGATCAGTGTGAAATTTGATTGAATATTTGTAAAAGTTATTCCTTTCGACGTGAATTCAGACGTCAATTCTCCACCGTTTTCCATGTAAATTTGCAGTCATCATCGGCTGGTATTACGGCAACTTCCCAGTTTATTTGACGAAGTTTGATTAAGTACTTCAAAAGTTATTAATGAGATTAGTGTGAAATTTGATTGAATATTTGTAAAAGTTATTCCTTTCGACGTCAATTCAGACGTCAATTCTCAACCGTTTTCCATGTAATTTTGCAGGCACCATCGGCTGGTATTACGGCAACTTCCCTGTAAATTTGGCGGAGTTTGATTTAGTACTTAAAAAGTTATTAATGAGATCAGTGTGAAATTTGATTGAATATTTGTAAAAGTTATTCCTTTCGACGTCAATTCAGACGTCAATTCTCAATCAGTTTCCATGTAAATTTGCAGTCACCATCGGCTGGTATTACGGCAACTTCCCAGTTAATTTGACGAAGTTTGATTAAGTACTTCAAAATTTATTAATGAGATTAGTGTGAAATTTGATTGAATATTTTTAAAAGTTATTCATTTCGACGTGAATTCAGACGTCAATTCTCAACCGGTTTCCATGTAATTTTGCAGGCACCATCGGCTGGTATTACGGCAACTTCCCTGTAAATTTGACGAAGTTTGATTTAGTACTTCAAAAGTTATTAATGAGATCAGTGTGAAATTAGATTGAATATTTGAAAAAGTTATTCATTTCGACGTCAATTCAGACGTCAATTCTCAACCGTTTTCCATGTAATTTTGCAGGCACAATCGGCTGATATTACGGCAACTTCCCTGTAAATTTGACGAAGTTTGATTAAGTACTTCAAAAGTTATTAATGAGATTAGTGTGAAATTTGATTGAATATTTTTAAAAGTTATTCATTTCGACGTGAATTCAGACGTCAATTCTAAACCGTTTTCCATGTAATTTTGCAGGCGCCATCGGCTGGTATTACGGCAACTTCCCTATAAATTTAAAGAGTTTGATTGAGTACTTCAAAAGTTATTAATGAGATCAGTGTTAAATTTGATTGAATATTTTTAAAAGTTATTCATTTTGATGTGAATTCAGACGTCAATTCTCAACCGTTTTCCATGTAATTTTGCAGGCACCATCGGCTGGTATTACGGCAACTTCCCTGTAAATTTGGCAAAGTTTGATTTAGTACTTCAAAAGTTATTTATGAGATCAGTGTGAAATTTTATTGAATATTTGTAAAAGTTATTCATTTCGACGTGAAATTTGATTGAATATTTGTAAAAGTTATTCCTTTAGACGTCAATTCTCAACCGTTTTCCATGTAAATTTGCAGGCACCATCGGCTGGTATTATGGCAACTTCCCGGTAAATTTGGCGAAGTTTGATTTAGTACTTCAAAAGTTATTAATGAGATCAATGTGAAATTTAATTGAATATTTGTAAAAGTTATTCATTTCGACGTGAATTCAGACGTCAATTCTCAACCGTTTTCCATGTAAATTTGCAGTCACCATCGGCTGGTATTACGGCAACTTCCCAGTTAATTTGACGAAGTTTGATTAAGTACTTCAAAAGTTATTAATGAGATTAGTGTGAAATTTGATTGAATATTTTTAAAAGTTATTCATTTCGACGTGAATTCAGACGTCAATTCTCAACCGGTTTCCATGTAATTTTGCAGGCACAATCGGCTGGTATTACGGCAACTTTCCTGTAAATTTGGCGGAGTTTGATTTAGTACTTCAAAAGTTATTAATGAGCTCACTGTGAAATTTGATTGAATATTTGTAAAAGTTATTCCTTTCGACGTCAATTCAGACGTCAATTCTCAACCGTTTTCCATGTAATTTTGCAGGCACCATCGGCTGGTATTACGGCAACTTCCCTGTAAATTTGGCAAAGTTTGATTTAGTACTTCAAAAGTTATTTATGAGATCAGTGTGAAATTTGATTGAATATTTGTAAAAGTTATTCCTTTCGACGTAAATTCAGACGTCAATTCTCAACCGTTTTCCATCTAATTTTGCAGGCACCATCGGCTGGTATTACGGCAACTTCCCTGTAAATTTGGCGAAGTTTGATTTAGTACTTCAAAAGTTATTAATGAGATCAGTGTGAAATTTGATTGAAAATTTGTAAAAGTTATTCATTTCGACGTCAATTCAGACGTCAATTCTCAACCGTTTTCCATGTAATTTTGCAGGCACCATCGGCTGGTATTACGGGAACTTCCCTGTAAATTTGGAAAAGTTTGATTTAGTACTTCAAAAGTTATTTATGAGATCAGTGTGAAATTTGATTGAATATTTGGAAAAGTTATTCATTTCGACGTGAAATTTGATTGAATATTTGTAAAAGTTATTCCTTTCGACGTCAATTCAGACGTCAATTCTCAACCGTTTTCCATCTAATTTTGCAGGCACCATCGGCTGGTATTACGGCAACTTCCCTGTAAATTTGGCAAAGTTTGATTTAGTGCTTCAAAAGTTATTTATGAGATCAGTGTGAAATTTGATTGAATATTTGTAAAAATGATTCATTTCGACGTGAAATTTGATTGAATATTTGTAAAAGTTATTCCTTTAGACGTCAATTCTCAACCGTTTTCCATGTAAATTTGCAGGCACCATCGGCTGGTATTATGGCAACTTCCCGTTAAATTTGGCGAAGTTTGATTTAGTACTTCAAAAGTTATTAATGAGATCAGTGTGAAATTTAATTGAATATTTGTAAAAGTTATTCATTTCGACGTGAATTCAGACGTCAATTCTCAACCGTTTTCCATGTAAATTTGCAGTCACCATCGGCTGGTATTACGGCAACTTCCCAGTTAATTTGACGAAGTTTGATTAAGTACTTCAAAATTTATTAATGAGATTAGTGTGAAATTTGATTGAATATTTTTAAAAGTTATTCATTTCGACGTGAATTCAGACGTCAATTCTCAACCGGTTTCCATGTAATTTTGCAGGCACCATCGGCTGGTATTACGGCAACTTCCCTGTAAATTTGACGAAGTTTGATTTAGTACTTCAAAAGTTATTAATGAGATCAGTGTGAAATTAGATTGAATATTTGAAAAAGTTATTCATTTCGACGTCAATTCAGACGTCAATTCTCAACCGTTTTCCATGTAATTTTGCAGGCACAATCGGCTGATATTACGGCAACTTCCCTGTAAATTTGACGAAGTTTGATTAAGTACTTCAAAAGTTATTAATGAGATTAGTGTGAAATTTGATTGAATATTTTTAAAAGTTATTCATTTCGACGTGAATTCAGACGTCAATTCTAAACCGTTTTCCATGTAATTTTGCAGGCGCCATCGGCTGGTATTACGGCAACTTCCCTATAAATTTAAAGAGTTTGATTGAGTACTTCAAAAGTTATTAATGAGATCAGTGTTAAATTTGATTGAATATTTTTAAAAGTTATTCATTTTGATGTGAATTCAGACGTCAATTCTCAACCGTTTTCCATGTAATATTGCAGGCACCATCGGCTGGTATTACGGCAACTTCCCTGTAAATTTGGCAAAGTTTGATTTAGTACTTCAAAAGTTATTTATGAGATCAGTGTGAAATTTTATTGAATATTTGTAAAAGTTATTCATTTCGACGTGAAATTTGATTGAATATTTGTAAAAGTTATTCCTTTAGACGTCAATTCTCAACCGTTTTCCATGTAAATTTGCAGGCACCATCGGCTGGTATTATGGCAACTTCCCGGTAAATTTGGCGAAGTTTGATTTAGTACTTCAAAAGTTATTAATGAGATCAATGTGAAATTTAATTGAATATTTGTAAAAGTTATTCATTTCGACGTCAATTCAGACGTCAATTCTCAACCGTTTTCCATGTAATTTTGCAGGCACCATCGGCTGGTATTACGGGAACTTCCCTGTAAATTTGGAAAAGTTTGATTTAGTACTTCAAAAGTTATTTATGAGATCAGTGTGAAATTTGACTGAATATTTGGAAAAGTTATTCATTTCGACGTGAAATTTGATTGAATATTTGTAAAAGTTATTCCTTTCGACGTCAATTCAGACGTCAATTCTCAACCGTTTTCCATCTAATTTTGCAGGCACCATCGGCTGGTATTACGGCAACTTCCCTGTAAATTTGGCAAAGTTTGATTTAGTGCTTCAAAAGTTATTTATGAGATCAGTGTGAAATTTGATTGAATATTTGTAAAAATTATTCATTTCGACGTGAAATTTGATTGAATATTTGTAAAAGTTATTCCTTTAGACGTCAATTCTCAACCGTTTTCCATGTAAATTTGCAGGCACCATCGGCTGGTATTATGGCAACTTCCCGTTAAATTTGGCGAAGTTTGATTTAGTACTTCAAAAGTTATTAATGAGATCAGTGTGAAATTTAATTGAATATTTGTAAAAGTTATTCATTTCGACGTGAATTCAGACGTCAATTCTCAACCGTTTTCCATGTAAATTTGCAGTCACCATCGGCTGGTATTACGGCAACTTCCCAGTTAATTTGACGAAGTTTGATTAAGTACTTCAAAATTTATTAATGAGATTAGTGTGAAATTTGATTGAATATTTTTAAAAGTTATTCATTTCGACGTGAATTCAGACGTCAATTCTCAACCGGTTTCCATGTAATTTTGCAGGCACAATCGGCTGGTATTACGGCAACTTCCCTGTAAATTTGACGAAGTTTGATTTAGTACTTCAAAAGTTATTAATGAGATCAGTGTGAAATTAGATTGAATATTTGAAAAAGTTATTCATTTCGACGTCAATTCAGACGTCAATTCTCAACCGTTTTCCATGTAATTTTGCAGGCACAATCGGCTGATATTACGGCAACTTCCCTGTAAATTTGACGAAGTTTGATTAAGTACTTCAAAAGTTATTAATGAGATTAGTGTGAAATTTGATTGAATATTTTTAAAAGTTATTCATTTCGACGTGAATTCAGACGTCAATTCTAAACCGTTTTCCATGTAATTTTGCAGGCGCCATCGGCTGGTATTACGGCAACTTCCCTATAAATTTAAAGAGTTTGATTGAGTACTTCAAAAGTTATTAATGAGATCAGTGTTAAATTTGATTGAATATTTTTAAAAGTTATTCATTTTGATGTGAATTCAGACGTCAATTCTCAACCGTTTTCCATGTAATTTCGCAGGCACCATGGGCTGGTGTTACGGCAACTTCCCTGTAAATTTGGCAAAGTTTGTGTTAGTACTTCAAAAGTTATTGATGAGATCAGTGTGAAATTTGATTGAATATTTGTAAAAGTTATTCCTTTCAGACGTCAATTCAGACGTCAATTCTAAACTGTTTTCCATGTAATTTTGCAGGCACTATTGGCTGTTATTACGGCATCTTCCGTGTAAATTTGGCGAAGTTTGATTAATTACTGCAAAAGTTATTAATGAGCTTGGTGTAAAATTTGATTGAGTATTATTAAAAGTTATTCATTTAGACGTCAATTCAGACGTCAATTTTCAACCGTTTTCCATGTAGTTTTGTAGGCAGCATTGGCTTTTAGTACGGCAACTTCACTGTAAATTTGGCGAAGTTTGATTAATTACTGCAAAAGTTATTAATGAGCTTGGTGTAAAATTTGATTGAGTAATTTTAAAAGTTATTCATTTAGACGTCAATTCAGACGTCAATTTTCAACCGTTTTCCATGTAGTTTTGCAGGCAGCATTGGCTGTTATTACGGCAACTTCCCTGTAAATTTGGCGAAGTTTGATTAATTACTGCAAAAGTTATTGATGAGATTTGTGTGAAATTTGATTGAGTATTATTAATAGTTATTCATTTAGACGTCAATTCAGATTTCAATTCTCAACTGTTTTCGATGTAGTTTTGCAGGCACCATCGGCTGGTATTACGGCAACTTCCCTGTAAATTTGGCGAAGTTTGATTAATTACTGCAAAAGTTATTAATGAGATTGGTGTGAAATTTGATTGAGCATTATTAAAAGTTATTCATTTAGACGTCAATTCAGACGTCAATTCTCAACCGTTTTCCATGTAGTTTTGCAGGCAGCATTGGCTGTTATTACGGCAACTTCCCTGTAAATTTGGCGAAGTTTGATTAATGTAAAGTTAGCGAAGTTTGATTTATTACTGCAAAAATTATTAAAGAGATTGGTGTTAAATTTGATTGAGTATTATAAAAAGTTATTCATTTAGACGTCATTTCAGACGTCAATTTTCAACCGTTTTCCATGTAATTTTGCAGGCGCCATCGGCTGGTATCACGGCAACTGCCCTGTAAATTTGGCGAAGTTTGATTAATTACTGCAAAAGTTAATAATGAGATTGGTGTGCAATTTGATTTAGTATTATTAAAAGTTATTCATTTAGACGTCAATTCAGACGTCAATTCTCAACCGTTTCCCATGTAGTTTTGCAGGCAGCATTGGCTGTTATTACGGCAACTTCCCTGTAAATTTGGCGAAGTTTGATTAATTACTGCAAAAGTTATTAATGAGATTGGTGTGAAATTTTATTGAGTATTACTAAAAGTTATTCATTTAGACGTCAATTCAGACGTCAATTCTCAACCGTTTTCCATGTAGTTTTGTAGGCAACATCGGCTGTTATTACGGCATCTTCCCTATAAATTTGGCGAAGTTTGATTAATTACTGCAAAAATTATTAAAGAGATTGGTGTGAAATTTGATTGAGTATTATTAAAAGTTATTCATTTAGACGTCAATTCAGACGTCAATTCTAAACTGTTTTCTATGTAATTTTTCAGGCACCATCGGCTGTTATTACGGCAACTTCCGTGTAAATTTGGCGAAGTTTGATTAATTACTGCAAAAGTTATTAATGAGCTTGTTGTAAAATTTGATTGAGTATTATTAAAAGTTATTCATTTAGACGTCAATTCAGACGTCAATTCTCAACCGTTTTCCATGTAGTTTTGCAGGCACAATCGGCTGGTATTACGGCAGCTTCCGTGTAAATTTGGCGAAGTTTGATTAATTACTGCAAAAGTTATAAATGAGCTTGGTGCAAAATTTGATTGAGTAATTTTAAAAGTTATTCATTTAGACGTCAATTCAGACGTCAATTTTAAACCGTTTTCCGTGTAGTTTTGCAGGCAGCATTGGCTGTTATTACGGCAACTTCCCTGTAAATTTGGCGAAGTTTGATTAATTACTGCAAAAGTTATTGATGAGATTTGAGTGAAATTTGATTGAGTATTATTAAAAGTTATTCATTTAGACGTCAATTCAGATTTCAATTCTCAACTGTTTTCGATGTAGTTTTGCAGGCACCATCGGCTGGCATTACGGCAACTTCCCTGTAAATTTGGCGAAGTTTGATTAATTACTGCAAAAGTTATTAATGAGATTGGTGTGAAATTTGATTGAGCATTATTAAAATTTATTCATTTTGACGTCAATTCAGACATCAATTCTCACCCGTTTTTCATGTAGTTTTGTAGGCAACATCGGCTGTTATTACGGCATCTTCCCTTTAAATTTGGCGAAGTTTGATTAATGTAAACTTAGCGAAGTTTGATTTATTACTGCAAAAAATATTAAAGAGATTGGTGTGAAATTTGATTGAGTATTATTAAAAGTTATTCATTTAGACGTCAATTCAGACGTCTATTCTCAACTGTTTTCTATGTAATTTTGCAGGCACCATCGGCTGGTATTACGGCAACTTCCGTGTAAATTTGGCGAAGTTTGATTAATTACTGCAAAAGTTATTAATGAGCTTGGTGTAAAATTTGATTAAGTATTATTAAAAGTTATTCACTTAGACGTCCATTCAGACGTCAATTCTCAACCGTTTTCCTTGTAGTTTTGCAGGCACCATCAGCTGGTAGTACGGCAACTTCCGTATAAATTTGGCGAAGTTTGTTTAATTACTGCAAAAGTTATTAATGAGCTTGGTGTGAAATTTGATTGAGTATTATTACAAGTTATTCATTTAGACGTCAATTCAGACGTCAATTCCCAACTGTTTTCTATGTAATTTTGCAGGCAGCATTGGCTGTTATTACGGCAACTTCCCTGTAAATTTGGCGAAGTTTGATTAATTACTACAAAAGTTATTAATGAGATTGGTGTGAAATTTGATTGAGTATTATTAAAATTTATTCATTTAGACGTCAATTCAGACGTCAATTCTCACCCGTTTTCCATGTAGTTTTGTAGGTAACATCGGCTGTTATAACGGCATCTTCCCTGTAAATTTGGCGAAGTTTGATTAATGTAAACTAAGCGAAGTTTGATTTATTACTGCAAAAATTATTAAAGAGATTGGTGTGAAATTTGATTGAGTATTATTAAAAGTTATTCATTTAGACGTCAATTAAGATGTCAATTCTCAACTGTTTTCCATGTAATTTTGCAGGCACCATCGGCTGGTATTACGGCAACTTCCCTGTAAATTTGGCGAAGTTTGATTAATTACTGCAAAAGTTATTAATGAGCTTGGTGTAAAATTTGATTAAGTATTATTAAAAGTTATTCACTTAGACGTCAATTCAGACGTCAATTCTCAACCGTTTTCCATGTAGTTTTGCAGGCACCATCGGCTGGTAGTACGGCAACTTCCGTATACATTTGGCGAAGTTTGTTTAATTACTGCAAAAGTTATTAATGAGCTTGGTGTGAAATTTGATTGAGTATTATTAAAAGTTATTCATTTAGACGTCAATTCAGACGTCAATTCTCAACTGTTTTCTATGTAATTTTGCAGGCACCATCGGCTGGTATTACAGCAACTTCCGTGTAAATTTGGCGAAGTTTGATTAATTACTGCAAAAGTTATTAATGAGCTTGGTGTAAAATTTGATTGAGTATTATTAAAAGTTATTCATTTAGACGTCAATTCAGACGTCAATTTTCAACCGTTTTCCATGTAGTTTTGCAGGCAGCATTGGCTGTTATTACGGCAAGTTACCAGTAAATTTTGCGAAGTTTGATTAATTACTGCAAAAGTTATTAATGAGATTTGTGTGAAATTTATTTGAGTAATATTAAAAGTTATTCATTTAGACGTCAATGCAGACGTCAATTCTCAACCGTTTTTCGTGTAATTTTGCAGACACCATCGGCTGGTATTACGGCAACAGCCCTGTAAATCTGGCGAAGTTTGAATAATTACTGCAAAAGTTATTGATGAGATTTGTGTGAAATTTGATTGAGTATTATTAAAAGTTATTCATTTAGACGTCAATTCAGACGTCAATTCTCAACCGTTTTCCATGTCATTATGCAGGCACCATCGGCTGGTATTACGGCAACTGCCCTGTAAATTTGGCGAAGTTTGATTAATTACTGCAAAAGTTATTAATGAGATTGGTGTGAAATTTGATTGAGTATTATTAAAAGTTATTCATTTAAACGTCAATTTGGACGTCAATTCTCAACTTTTTTTTATGTAATTTTGCAGGCACCATCGGCTGGTATTACGGCGAAGTTTGATTAATTACTGCAAAAGTTAATAATGAGATTGGTGTGAAATTTGATTGAGTATTATTAGAAGTTATTCATTTAGACGTCAATTCAGACGTCAATTCTCAACCGTTTTCCATGTAGTTTTGCAGGCACCATCGGCTGGTATTACGGCAACTTCCGCATAAATTTGGCGAAGTTAGATTAATTACTGCAAAAGTTATTAATGAGCTTGGTGTAAAATTTGATTGAGTATTATTAAAAGTCATTCATTTAGACGTCAATTCAGACATCAATTTTCAACCGTTTTCCATGTAGTTTTGCAGGTAGCATTGGCTGTTATTACGGCAACTTCCCTGTAAATTTGGCGAAGTTTGATTAATTACTGCAAAAGTTATTAATGAGATTTGTGTGAAATTTGATTGAGTATTATTAAAAGTTATTCATTTAGACGTCAATTCAGACGTCAATTCTCAACTGTTTTTCATGTAATTTTGCAGGCACCATCGGCTGGTATTACGGCAACTGCCCTGTAAATCTGGCGAAGTTTGAATAATTACTGCAAAAGTTATTAATGAGATTTGTGTGAAATTTGATTGAGTATTATTAAAAGTTATTCATTTAGACGTCAATTCAGACGTCAATTCTCATCTGTTTTCCAAGTAATTTTGCAGGTACCATCGGCTGGTATTACGGCAACTTCCGTATAAATTTGGCGAAGTTTGTTTAATTACTGCAAAAGTTATTAATGAGCTTGGTGTGAAATTTGATTGAGTATTATTAAAAGTTATTCATTTAGACGTCAATTCAGACGTCAATTCTCAACTGTTTTCTATGTAATTTTGCAGGCACCATCGGCTGGTATTACGGCAACTTCCGTGTAAATTTGGCGAAGTTTGATTAATTACTGCAAAAGTTATTAATGAGCTTGGTGTAAAATTTGATTGAGTATTATTAAAAGTTATTCATTTAGACGTCAATTCAGACGTCAATTCTCAACTGTTTTCTATGTAATTTTGCAGGCACGATCGGCTGGTATTACGGCAACTTCCGTGTAAATTTGGCGAAGTTTGATTAATTACTGCAAAAGTTATTAATGAGCTTGGTGTAAAATTTGATTGAGTATTATTAAAAGTTATTCATTTAGACGTCAATTCAGACGTCAATTTTCAACCGTTTTCCATGTAGTTTTGCAGGCAGCATTGGCTGTTATTACGGCAAGTTACCAGTAAATTTGGCGAAGTTTGATTAATTACTGCAAAAGTTATTAATGAGATTTGTGTGAAATTTGATTGAGTAATATTTAAAGTTATTTATTTAGACGTCAATTCAGACGTAAATTCTCAACAGTTTTTCATTTAATTTTGCAGGCACCATCGGCTGGTATTACGGCAACTGCCCTGTAAATCTGGCGAAGTTTGAATAATTACTGCAAAAGTTATTGATGAGATTTGTGTGAAATTTGATTGAGTATTATTAAAAGTTATTCATTTAGACGTCAATTCAGACGTCAAATCTCAACCGTTTTCCATGTAATTATGCAGGCACCATAGGCTGGTATCACGGCAACTTCCCTGTAAATTTGGCGAAGTGTGATTAATTACTGCAAAAGTTAATAATAAGATTGGTGTGAAATTTGATTGAGTATTATTAGAAGTTATTCATTTAGACGTCAATTCAGACGTCAATTCTCAACCGTTTTCCATGTAGTTTTGCAGGCACCATCGGCTGGTATTACGGCAACTTCCGTATAAATTTGGCGAAGTTTGATTAATTACTGCAAAAGTTATTAATGACCTTGGTGTGAAATTTGATTGAGTATTATTAAAAGTTATTCATTTAGACGTCAATTCAGACGTCAATTCTCACCCGTCTTCCATGTAGTTTTGCAGGTAGCATTGGCTGTTATTACGGCATCTTCCCTGTAAATTTGGCGAAGTTTGATTAATGTAAACTTAGCGAAGTTTGATTTATTACTGCAAAAATTATTAAAGAGATTGGTGTGAAATTTGATTGAGTATTATTAAAAGTTATTCATTTAGACGTCAATTCAGACGTCAATCCTCAACTGTTTTCTATGTAATTTTGCAGGCACCATCGGCTGGTATTACGGCAACTTCCCTGTAAATTTGGCGAAGTTTGATTAATTACTGCAAAAGTTATAAATGAGATTGGTGTGAAATTTGATTGAGTATTAATAAAAGTTATTCATTTAGACGTCAATTCAGACGTCAATTCTCAACCGTTTTCCATGTAGTTTTGCAGGCACCATCGGCTGGTATTACGGCAACTTCCGTATAAATTTGGCGAAGTTTGATTAATTACTGCAAAAGTTATTAATGAGCTTGGTGTGAAATTTGATTGAGTATTATTAAAAGTTATTCATTTAGACGTCAATTCAGACGTCAATTCTAAACCGTTTTCCATGTAGTTTTGTAGGCAACATCGGCTGTTATTACGGCATCTTCCCTATAAATTTGGCGAAGTTTGATTAATTACTGCAAAAATTATTAAAGAGATTAGTGTGAAATTTGATTGAGTATTATTAAAAGTTATTCATTTAGACGTCAATTCAGACGTCAATTCTAAACTGTTTTCCATGTAATTTTGCAGGCACTATCGGCTGTTATTACGGCATCTTCCGTGTAAATTTGGCGAAGTTTGATTAATTACTACAAAAGTTATTAATGAGCTTGGTGTAAAATTTGATTGAGTATTATTAAAAGTTATTCATTTAGACGTCAATTCAGACGTCAATTCTCAACCGTTTTCCATGTAGTTTTGTAGGCAGCATTGGCTTTTAGTACGGCAACTTCACTGTAAATTTGGCGAAGTTTGATTAATTACTGCAAAAGTTATTAATGAGCTTGGTGTAAAATTTGATTGAGTAATTTTAAAAGTTATTCATTTAGACGTCAATTCAGACGTCAATTTTCAACCGTTTTCCATGTAGTTTTGCAGGCAGCATTGGCTGTTATTACGGCAACTTCCCTGTAAATTTGGCGAAGTTTGATTAATTACTGCAAAAGTTATTGATGAGATTTGTGTGAAATTTGATTGAGTATTATTAAAAGTTATTCATTTAGACGTCAATTCAGATTTCAATTCTCAACTGTTTTCGATGTAGTTTTGCAGGCACCATCGGCTGGTATTACGGCAACTTCCCTGTAAATTTGGCGAAGTTTGATTAATTACTGCAAAAGTTATTAATGAGATTGGTGTGAAATTTGATTGAGCATTATTAAAATTTATTCATTTTGATGTCAATTCAGACGTCAATTCTCACCCGTTTTTCATGTAGTTTTGTAGGCAACATCGGCTGGTATTACGGCAGCTTCCGTGTAAATTTGGCGAAGTTTGATTAATTACTGCAAAAGTTATAAATGACCTTGGTGTGAAATTTGATTGAGTATTATTAAAAGTTATTCATTTAGACGTCGATTCAGACGTCAATTCTCAACTGTTTCCCATGTAGTTTTGCAGGCAGCATTGGCTGTTATTACGGCAACTTCCCTGTAAATTTGGCGAAGTTTGATTAATTACTGCAAAAGTTATTAATGAGATTGGTGTGAAATTTTATTGAGTATTATTAAAAGCTATTCATTTAGACGTCAATTCAGACGTCAATTTTCAACCGTTTTCCATGTAGTTTTGTAGGCAACATCGGCTGTTATTACGGCATCTTCCCTATAAATTTGGCGAAGTTTGATTAATTACTGCAAAAATTATTAAAGAGATTGGTGTGAAATTTGATTGAGTATTATTAAAAGTTATTCATTTAGACGTCAATTCAGACGTCAATTCTAAACTGTTTTCCATGTAATTTTTCAGGCACCATCGGCTGTTATTACGGCAACTTCCGTGTAAATTTGGCGAAGTTTGATTAATTACTGCAAAAGTTATTAATGAGCTTGTTGTAAAATTTGATTGAGTATTATTAAAAGTTATTCATTTAGACGTCAATTCAGACGTCAATTCTCAACCGTTTTCCATGTAGTTTTGCAGGCACAATCGGCTGGTATTACGGCAGCTTCCGTGTAAATTTGGCTAAGTTTGATTAATTACTGCAAAAGTTATAAATGAGCTTGGTGTAAAATTTGATTGAGTAATTTTAAAAGTTATTCATTTAGACGTCAATTCAGACGTCAATTTTAAACCGTTTTCCGTGTAGTTTTGCAGGCAGCATTGGCTGTTATTACGGCAACTTCCCTGTAAATTTGGCGAAGTTTGATTAATTACTGCAAAAGTTATTGATGAGATTTGTGTGAAATTTGATTGAGTATTATTAAAAGTTATTCATTTAGACGTCAATTCAGATTTCAATTCTCAACTGTTTTCGATGTAGTTTTGCAGGCACCATCGGCTGGCATTACGGCAACTTCCCTGTAAATTTGGCGAAGTTTGATTAATTACTGCAAAAGTTATTAATGAGATTGGTGTGAAATTTGATTGAGCATTATTAAAATTTATTCATTTTGACGTCAATTCAGACATCAATTCTCACCCGTTTTTCATGTAGTTTTGTAGGCAACATCGGCTGTTATTACGGCATCTTCCCTTTAAATTTGGCGAAGTTTGATTAATGTAAACTTAGCGAAGTTTGATTTATTACTGCAAAAAATATTAAAGAGATTGGTGTGAAATTTGATTGAGTATTATTAAAAGTGATTCATTTAGACGTCAATTCAGACGTCTATTCTCAACTGTTTTCTATGTAATTTTGCAGGCACCATCGGCTTGTATTACGGCAACTTCCGTGTAAATTTGGCGAAGTTTGATTAATTACTGCAAAAGTTATTAATGAGATTTGTGTGAAATTTGATTGAGTATTATTAAAAGTTATTCATTTAGACGTCAATTCAGACGTCAATTCTCAACTGTTTTCCATGTAGTTTTGCAGGCACCATCGGCTGGTATCACGGCAACTGCCCTGTAAATTTGGCGAAGTTTGAATAATTACTGCAAAAGTTAATAATGAGATTGGTGTAAAATTTGAATGAGTATTATTAAAAGTTATTTATTTAGACGTCAATTCAGACGTCAATTCTCAACTGTTTTTCATGTAATTTTGCAGGCACCATCGGCTGGTATTACGGCAACTGCCCTGTAAATCTGGCGAAGTTTGAATAATTACTGCAAAAGTTATTAATGAGATTTGTGTGAAATTTGATTGAGTATTAATAAAAGTTATTCATTTAGACGTCAATTCAGACGTCAATTCTCAACCGTTTTCCATGTAATTATGCAGGCACCATCGGCTGCTATTACGGCAACTGCCCTGTAAATTTGGCGAAGTTTGATTAATTACTGCAAAAGTTATTAATGAGATTGGTGTGAAATTTGATTGAGTATGATTAAAAGTTATACATTTAGACGTCAATTTAGACGTCAATTCTCAACTGTTTTCCATGTAATTTTGTAGGCACCATCGGCTGGCATTACGGCAACTTCCCTGTAAATTTGGCGAAGTTTGATTAATTACTGCAAAAGTTAATAATGAGATTGGTGTGAAATTTGATTGAGTATTATTAAAAGTTATTCATTTAGACGTCAATTCAGACGTCAATTCTCAACCGTTTTCCATGTAGTTTTGCAGGCACCATCGGCTGGTATTACGGCAACTTCCGCATAAATTTGGCGAAGTTTGTTTAATTACTGCAAAAGTTATTAATGAGCTTGGTGTGAAATTTGATTGAGTATTATTAAAAGTTATTCATTTTGACGTCAATTCAGACGTCAATTCTCAACCGTTTCCGATGTAGTTTTGCAGGCAGCATTGGCTGTTATTACGGCAACTTCCCTGTAAATTTGGCGAAGTTTGATTAATTACTGCAAAAGTTATTAATGAGATTGGTGTGAAATTTGATTGAGTATTATTAAAATTTATTCATTTAGACGTCAATTCAGACGTCAATTCTCACCCGTTTTCCATGTAGTTTTGTAGGTAACATCGGCTGTTATTACGGCATCTTCCCTGTAAATTTGGCGAAGTTTGATTAATGTAAACTAAGCGAAGTTTGATTTATTACTGCAAAAATTATTAAAGAGATTGGTGTGAAATTTGATTGAGTATTATTAAAAGTTATTCATTTAGCCGTCAATTTAGACGTCAATTCTCAACTGTTTTCCATGTAATTTTGCAGGCACCATCGGCTGGTATTACGGCAACTTCCCTGTAAATTTGGTGAAGTTTGATTAATTACTGCAAAAGTTATTAATGAGCTTGGTGTAAAATTTGATTAAGTATTATTAAAAGTTATTCACTTAGACGTCAATTCAGACATCAATTCTCAACTGTTTTCTATGTAATTTTGCAGGCACCATCGGCTGGTATTACGGCAACTTTCCTGTAAATTTGGCGAAGTTTGATTAATTACTGCAAAAGTTAATAAAGAGATTGGTGTGAAATTTGATTGAGTATTATTAAAAGTTATTCATTTAGACGTCAATTTAGACGTCAATTCTCAACCGTTTTCCATGTAGTTTTGCAGGCACCATCGGCTGGTATTACGGCAACTTCCGTATAAATTTGGCGAAATTTGTTTAATTACTGCAAAAGTTATTAATGAGCTTGGTGTGAAATTTGATTGAGTATTATTACAAGTTATTCATTTAGACGTCAATTCAGACGTCAATTCTCAACTGTTTTCTATGTAATTTTGCAGGCACCATCGGCTGGTATTACAGCAACTTCCGTGTAAATTTGGCGAAGTTTGATTAATTACTGCAAAAGTTATTAATGAGATTGGTGTGAAATTTGATTGAGTATGATTAAAAGTTATACATTTAGACGTCAATTTAGACGTCAATTCTCAACTGTTTTCCATGTAATTTTGCAGGCACCACCGGCTGGTATTACGGCAACTTCCGCATAAATTTGGCGAAGTTTGTTTAATTACTGCAAAAGTTATTAATGAGCTTGGTGTGAAATTTGATTGAGTATTATTAAAAGTTATTCATTTTGACGTCAATTCAGGCGTCAATTCTCAACCGTTTCCCATGTAGTTTTGCAGACAGCATTGGCTGTTATTACGGCAACTTCCCTGTAAATTTGGCGAAGTTTGATTAATTACTGCAAAAGTTATTAATGAGCTTGGTGTAAAATTTGATTAAGTATTATTAAAAGTTATTCACTTAGACGTCAATTCAGACATCAATTCTCAACTGTTTTCTATGTAATTTTGCAGGCACCATCGGCTGGTATTACGGCAACTTTCCTGTAAATTTGGCGAAGTTTGATTAATTACTGCAAAAGTTAATAAAGAGATTGGTGTGAAATTTGATTGAGTATTATTAAAAGTTATTCATTTAGACGTCAATTTAGACGTCAATTCTCAACCGTTTTCCATGTAGTTTTGCAGGCACCATCGGCTGGTATTACGGCAACTTCCGTATAAATTTGGCGAAATTTGTTTAATTACTGCAAAAGTTATTAATGAGCATGGTTTAAAATTTGATTGAGTATTATTAAAAGTTATTCATTTAGACGTCAATTCAGAAATCAATTTTTAACCGTTTTCCATGTAGTTTTGCAGGTTGCATTAGCTGTTATTACGGCAACTTCCCTGTAAATTTGGCGAAGTTTGATTAATTACAGCAAAAGTTATTAATGAGATTGGTGTGAAATTTGATTGAGTATTATTAAAAGTTATTCACTTAGACGTCAATTCAGACGTCAATTCTCAACTGTTTTCCATGTAGTTTTGCAGGCACCATCGGCTGGTATCACGGCAACTGCCCTGTAAATTTGGCGAAGTTTGAATAATTACTGCAAAAGTTAATAATGAGATTGGTGTAAAATTTGAATGAGTATTATTAAAAGTTATTTATTTAGACGTCAATTCAGACGTCAATTCTCAACTGTTTTTCATGTAATTTTGCAGGCACCATCGGCTGGTATTACGGCAACTGCCCTGTAAATCTGGCGAAGTTTGAATAATTACTGCAAAAGTTATTAATGAGATTTGTGTGAAATTTGATTGAGTATTAATAAAAGTTATTCATTTAGTCGTCAATTCAGACGTCAATTCTCAACCGTTTTCCATGTAATTATGCAGGCACCATCGGATGCTATTACGGCAACTGCCCTGTAAATTTGGCGAAGTTTGATTAATTACTGCAAAAGTTATTAATGAGATTGGTGTGAAATTTGATTGAGTATGATTAAAAGTTATACATTTAGACGTCAATTTAGACGTCAATTCTCAACTGTTTTCAATGTAATTTTGCAGGCACCATCGGCTGGTATTACGGCAACTGCCCTGTAAATTTGGCGAAGTTTGAATAATTACTGCAAAAGTTAATAATGAGATTGGTGTAAAATTTGAATGAGTATTATTAAAAGTTATTTATTTAGACGTCAATTCAGACGTCAATTCTCAACTGTTTTTCATGTAATTTTGCAGGCACCATCGGCTGGTATTACGGCAACTGCCCTGTAAATCTGGCGAAGTTTGAATAATTACTGCAAAAGTTATTAATGAGATTTGTGTGAAATTTGATTGAGTATTAATAAAAGTTATTCATTTAGTCGTCAATTCAGACGTCAATTCTCAACCGTTTTCCATGTAATTATGCAGGCACCATCGGATGCTATTACGGCAACTGCCCTGTAAATTTGGCGAAGTTTGATTAATTACTGCAAAAGTTATTAATGAGATTGGTGTGAAATTTGATTGAGTATGATTAAAAGTTATACATTTAGACGTCAATTTAGACGTCAATTCTCAACTGTTTTCAATGTAATTTTGCAGGCACCATCGGCTGGTATTACGGCAACTTCCGCATAAATTTGGCGAAGTTTGTTTAATTACTGCAAAAGTTATTAATGAGCTTGGTGTGAAATTTGATTGAGTATTATTAAAAGTTATTCATTTTGACGTCAATTCAGACGTCAATTCTCAACCGTTTCCCATGTAGTTTTGCAGACAGCATTGGCTGTTATTACGGCAACTTCCCTGTAAATTTGGCGAAGTTTGATTAATTACTGCAAAAGTTATTAATGAGATTGGTGTGAAATTTGATTGAGTATTATTAAAATTTATTCATTTAGACGTCAATTCAGACGTCAATTCTCACCCGTTTCCCATGTAGTTTTGTAGGTAACATCGGCTGTTATTACGGCATCTTCCCTGTAAATTTGGCGAAGTTTGATTAATGTAAACTAAGCGAAGTTTGATTTATTACTGCAAAAATTATTAAAGAGATTGGTGTGAAATTTGATTGAGTATATTAAAAGTTATTCATTTAGACGTTAATTTAGACGTCAATTCTCAACTGTTTTCCATGTAATTTTGCAGGCACCATCGGCTGGTATTACGGCAACTTCCCTGTAAATTTGGCGAAGTTTGATTAATTACTGCAAAAGTTATTAATGAGTTTGGTGTAAAATTTGATTAAGTATTATTAAAAGTTATTCACTTAGACGTCCATTCAGACGTCAATTCTCAACCGTTTTCCTTGTAGTTTTGCAGGCACCATCAGCTGGTAGTACGGCAACTTCCGTATAAATTTGGCGAAGTTTGTTTAATTACTGCAAAAGTTATTAATGAGCTTGGTGTGAAATTTGATTGAGTATTATTACAAGTTATTCATTTAGACGTCAATTCAGACGTCAATTCTCAACTGTTTTCTATGTAATTTTGCAGGCACCATCGGCTTGTATTACAGCAACTTCCGTGTAAATTTGGCGAAGGTTGATTAATTACTGCAAAAGTTATTAATGAGCTTGGTGTGAAATTTGATTGAGTATCATTAAAATTTATTCATTTAGACGTCAATTCAGACGTCAATTCTCACCCGTTTTCCATGTAGTTTTGTAGGTAACATCGGCTGTTACTACAGCATCTTCCCTGTAAATTTGGCGAAGTTTGATTAATGTAAACTAAGCGAAGTTTGATTTATTACTGCAAAAATTATTAAAGAGATTGGTGTGAAATTTGATTGAGTATTATTAAAAGTTATTCATTTAGACGTCAATTTAGACGTCAATTCTCAACTGTTTTCCATGTAATTTTGCTTGCACCATCGGCTGGTATTACGGCAACTTCCCTGTAAATTTGGCGAAGTTTGATTAATTACTGCAAAAGTTATTAGTGAGCTTGGTGTAAAATTTGATTAAGTATTATTAAAAGTCATTCACTTAGACGTCAATTCAGACGTCAATTCTCAACCGTTTTCCATGTAGTTTTGCACGCACCATCAGCTGGTAGTACGGCAACTTCCGTATAAATTTGGCGAAGTTTGTTTAATTACTGCAAAAGTTATTAATGAGCTTGGTGTGAAATTTGATTGAGTATTATTACAAGTTATTCATTTAGACGTCAATTCAGACGTCAATTCTCAACTGTTTTCTATGTAATTTTGCAGGCACCATCGGCTGGTATTACAGCAACTACCGTGTGAATTTGGCGAAGTTTGATTAATTACTGCAAAAGTTATTAATGAGCTTGGTGTAAAATTTGATTGAGTATTATTAAAAGTTATTCATTTAGACGTCAATTCAGACGTCAATTTTCAACCGTTTTCCATGTAGTTTTGCAGGCAGCATTGGCTGTTACTACGGCAACTTACCAGTAAATTTGGCGAAGTTTGATTAATTACTGCAAAAGTTATTAATCAGATTTGTGTGAAATTTGATTGAGTAATATTAAAAGTTATTCATTTAGACGTCAATTCAGACGTCAATTCTCAACTGTTTTCCATGTAATTTTGCAGGCACCATCAGCTGCTATTACGGCAACTGCCCTGTAAATTTGGCGAAGTTTGATTAATTACTGCAAAAGTTATTAATGAGATTGGTGTGAAATTTGATTGAGTATGATTAAAAGTTATACATTTAGACGTCAATTTAGACGTCAATTCTCAACTGTTTTCCATGTAATTTTGCAGGCACCATCGGCTGGTATTACGGCAACTTCCGCATAAATTTGGCGAAGTTTGTTTAACTACTGCAAAAGTTATTAATGAGCTTGGTGTGAAATTTGATTGAGTATTATTAAAAGTTATTCATTTAGACGTCAATTCAGACGTCAATTCTCAACCGTTTCCCATGTAGTTTTGCAGGCAGCATTGGCTGTTATTACGGCAACTTCCCTGTAAATTTGGCGAAGTTTGATTAATTACTGCAAAAGTTATTAATGAGATTGGTGTGAAATTTGATTGAGTATTATTAAAATGTATTCATTTAGACGTCAATTCAGACGTCAATTCTCATCCGTTTTCCATGTAGTTTTGTAGGTAACATCGGCTGTTTTTACGGCATCTTCCCTGTAAATTTGGCGAAGTTTGATTATTGTAAATTAAGCGAAGTTTGATTTATTACTGCAAAAATTATTAAAGAGATTGGTGTGAAATTTGATTGAGTATTATTAAAAGTTATTCATTTAGACGTCAATTTAGATGTGAATTCTCAACTGTTTTCCATGTAATTTTGCAGGCACCATCGGCTGGTATTACGGCAACTTCCCTGTAAATTTGGCGAAGTTTGATTAATTACTGCAAAAGTTATTAATGAGCTTGGTGTAAAATTTGATTAAGTATTATTAAAAGTTATTCACTTAGACGTCAATTCAGACGTCAATTCTCAACCGTTTTCCATGTAGTTTTGCAGGCACCATCGGCTGGTAGTACGGCAACTTCCGTATAAATTTGGCGAAGTTTGTTTAATTACTGCAAAAGTTATTAATGAGCTTGGTGTGAAATTTGATTGAGTATTATTAAAAGTTATTCATTTAGACGTCAATTCAGACGTCAATTCTCAACTGTTTTCTATGTAATTTTGCAGGCACCATCGGCTGGTATTACAGCAACTTCCGTGTAAATTTGGCGAAGTTTGATTAATTACTGCAAAAGTTATTAATGAGCTTGGTGTAAAATTTGATTGAGTATTATTAAAAGTTATTCATTTAGACGTCAATTCAGACGTCAATTTTCAACCGTTTTCCATGTAGTTTTGCAGGCAGCATTGGCTGTTATTACGGCAAGTTACCAGTAAATTTGGCGAAGTTTGATTAATTACTGCAAAAGTTATTAATGAGATTTGTGTGAAATTTGATTGAGTAATATTAAAAGTTATTCATTTAGACGTCAATTCAGACGTCAATTCTCAACCGTTTTTCGTGTAATTTTGCAGGCACCATCGGCTGGTATTACGGCAACTGCCCTGTAAATCTGGCGAAGTTTGAATAATTACTGCAAAAGTTATTGATGAGATTTGTGTGAAATTTGATTGAGTATTATTAAAAGTTATTCATTTAGACGTCAATTCAGACGTCAATTCTCAACCGTTTTCCATGTCATTATGCAGGCACCATCGGCTGGTATTACGGCAACTGCCGTGTAAATTTGGCGAAGTTTGATTAATTACTGCAAAAGTTATTAGTGAGCTTGGTGTAAAATTTGATTAATTATTATTAAAAGTCATTCACTTAGACGTCAATTCAGACGTCAATTCTCAACCGTTTTCCATGTAGTTTTGCAGGCACCATCAGCTGGTAGTACGGCAACTTCCGTATAAATTTGGCAAAGTTTGTTTAATTACTGCAAAAGTTATTAATGAGCTTGGTGTGAAATTTGATTGAGTATTATTACAAGTTATTCATTTAGACGTCAATTCAGACGTCAATTCTCAACTGTTTTCTATGTAATTTTGCAGGCACCATCGGCTGGTATTACAGCAACTTCCGTGTAAATTTGGCGAAGTTTGATTAATTACTGCAAAAGTTATTAATGAGATTGGTGTGAAATTTGATTGAGTATTATTAAAATTTATTCATTTAGACGTCAATTCAGACGTCAATTCTCATCCGTTTTCCATGTAGTTTTGTAGGTAACATCGGCTGTTTTTACGGCATCTTCCCTGTAAATTTGGCGAAGTTTGATTATTGTAAATTAAGCGAAGTTTGATTTATTACTGCAAAAATTATTAAAGAGATTGGTGTGAAATTTGATTGAGTATTATTAAAAGATATTCATTTAGACGTCAATTTAGATGTCAATTCTCAACTGTTTTCCATGTAATTTTGCAGGCACCATCGGCTGGTATTACGGCAACTGCCCTGTAAATCTGGCGAAGTTTGAATAATTACTGCAAAAGTTATTGATGAGATTTGTGTGAAATTTGATTGAGTATTATTAAAAGTTATTCATTTAGACGTCAATTCAGACGTCAATTCTCAACCGTTTTCCATGTCATTATGCAGGCACCATCGGCTGGTATTACGGCAACTGCCGTGTAAATTTGGCGAAGTTTGATTAATTACTGCAAAAGTTATTAATGAGATTGGTGTGAAGTTTGATTGAGTATTATTAAAAGTTATTCATTTAGACGTCAATTAGGACGTCAATTCTCAACTTTTTTTTATGTAATTTTGCAGGCATCATCGGCTGGTATTACGGCGAAGTTTGATTAATTACTGCAAAAGTTAATAATGAGATTGGTGTGAAATTTAATTGAGTATTATTAGAAGTTATTCATTTAGACGTCAATTCAGACGTCAATTCTCAACCGTTTTCCATGTAGTTTTGCAGGCACCATCGGCTGGTATTACGGCAACTTCCGCATAAATTTGGCGAAGTTTGATTAATTACTGCAAAAGTTATTAATGAGCTTGGTGTAAAATTTGATTGATTTGATTAGACGTCAATTCAGACGTCAATTCTCAACTGTTTTTCATGTAATTTTGCAGGCACCATCGGCTGGTATTACGGCAACTGCCCTGTAAATCTGGCGAAGTTTGAATAATTACTGCAAAAGTTATTAATGAGATTTGTGTGAAATTTGATTAAGTATTATTAAAAGTTATTCATTTAGACGTCAATTCAGACGTCAATTCTCAACCGTTTTCCATGTAATTATGCAGGCACCATCGGCTGGTATTACGGCAACTGCCCTGTAAATTTGGCGAAGTTTGATTAATTACTGCAAAAGTTATTAATGAGATTGGTGTGAAATTTGATTGAGTATGATTAAAAGTTATTCATTTAGACTTCAATTTAGACGTCAATTCTCAACTGTTTTCCATGTAATTTTGAAGGCACCATCGGCTGGTATTACGGCAACTTCCCTGTAAATTTGGCGAAGTTTGATTAATTACTGCAAAAGTTAATAATGAGATTGGTGTGAAATTTGATTGAGTATTATTAAAAGTTATTCATTTAGACGTCAATTCAGACGTCAATTCTCAACCGTTTTCCATGTTGTTTTGCAGGCACCATCGGCTGGTATTACGGCAATTTCCGTATAAATTTGGCGAAGTTTGTTTAATTACTGCAAAAGTTATTAATGAGCTTGGTGTGAAATTTGATTGAGTATTATTAAAAGTTATTCATCTCGACGTCAATTCAGACGTCAATTCTCAACCGTTTTCCATGTAGTTTTGCAGGCAGCATCGGCTGGTATTACGGCAATTTCCGTATAAATTTGGCGAAGTTTGTTTGATTACTGCAAAAGTTATTAATGAGCTTGGTGTGAAATTTGATTGAGTATTGTTAAAATTTATTCATTTAGACGTCAATTCAGACGTCAATTCTCACCCGTTTTCCATGTAGTTTTGTAGGCAACATCGGCTGTTATTACGGCATCATCCCTGTAAATTTGGCGAAGTTTGATTAATGTAAACTAAGCGAAGTTTGATTTATTACTGCGAAAATTATTAAAGAGATTGGTGTGAAATTTGATTGAGTATTATTAAAAGTTATTCATTTAGACGTCAATTCAGACGTCAATTCTCAACCGTTTTCCATGTAGTTTTGCAGGCACCATCGGCTGGTATTACGGCAACTTCCCTGTAAATTTGGCGAAGTTTGATTAATTACTGCAAAAGTTATTAATGAGCTTGGTGTAAAATTTGATTAAGTATTATTAAAAGTTATTCACTTAGACGTCAATTCAGACGTCAATTTTCAACCGTTTTCCATGTAGTTTTGCAGGCACCATCGGCTGGTATTACGGCAACTTCCGTATAAATTTGGCGAAGTTTGATTAATTACTGCAAAAGTTATTAATGAGATTGGTGTGAAATTTGATTGTGTATTATTAAAAGTTATTCATTTAGACGTCAATTTAGACGTCATTCTCAACTTTTTTTCATGTAATTTTGCAGGCACCATCGGCTGGTATTACGGCAACTTCCCTGAAAATTTGGCGAAGTTTGATTAATTACTGCAAAAGTTAATAATGAGATTGGTGTGAAATTTGATTGAGTATTATTAAAAGTTATTCATTTAGACGTCAATTCAGACGTCAATTCTCAACCGTTTTCCATGTAGTTTTGCAGGCACCATCGGCTGGTATTACGGCAACTCCCGTATAAATTTGGCGAAGTTTTATTAATTACTGCAAACGTTATTAATGACCTTGGTGTGAAATTTGATTGAGTATTATTAAAAACTATTCATTTAGAAGTCAATTCAGACGTCAATTCTCACCCGTTTTTCATGTAGTTTTGTAGGCAACATCGACTGTTATTACGGCATCTTCCCTGTAAATTTGGCGAAGTTTGATTAATGTAAACTTAGCGAAGTTTGATTAATTACTGCAAAAGTTATTAATGAGATTGGTGTGAAATTTGATTGAGTATGATTAAAAGTTATTCATTTAGACTTCAATTTAGACGTCAATTCTCAACTGTTTTCCATGTAATTTTGAAGGCACCATCGGCTGGTATTACGGCAACTTCCCTATAAATTTGGCGAAGTTTGATTAAATACTGCAAAAGTTATTAATGAGCTTGGTGTGAAATTTGATTGAGTATTATTAAAAGTTATTCATCTCGACGTCAATTCAGACGTCAATTCTCAACCGTTTTCCATGTAGTTTTGCAGGCAGCATCGGCTGGTATTACGGCAATTTCCGTATAAATTTGGCGAAGTTTGTTTGATTACTGCAAAAGTTATTAATGAGCTTGGTGTGAAATTTGATTGAGTATTGTTAAAATTTATTCATTTAGACGTCAATTCAGACGTCAATTCTCACCCGTTTTCCATGTAGTTTTGTAGGCAACATCGGCTGTTATTACGGCATCATCCCTGTAAATTTGGCGAAGTTTGATTAATGTAAACTAAGCGAAGTTTGATTTATTACTGCAAAAATTATTAAAGAGATTGGTGTGAAATTTGATTGAGTATTATTAAAAGTTATTCATTTAGACGTCAATTCAGACGTCAATTCTCAACCGTTTTCCATGTAGTTTTGCAGGCACCATCGGCTGGTATTACGGCAACTTCCCTGTAAATTTGGCGAAGTTTGATTAATTACTGCAAAAGTTATTAATGAGCTTGGTGTAAAATTTGATTGAGTATTATTAAAAGTTATTCACTTAGACGTCAATTCAGACGTCAATTTTCAACCGTTTTCCATGTAGTTTTGCAGGCACCATCGGCTGGTATTACGGCAACTTCCGTATAAATTTGGCGAAGTTTGATTAATTACTGCAAAAGTTATTAATGAGATCGGTGTGAAATTTGATTGTGTATTATTAAAAGTTATTCATTTAGACGTCAATTTAGACGTCATTCTCAACTTTTTTTCATGTAATTTTGCAGGCACCATCGGCTGGTATTACGGCAACTTCCCTGAAAATTTGGCGAAGTTTGATTAATTACTGCAAAAGTTAATAATGAGATTGGTGTGAAATGTGATTGAGTATTATTAAAAGTTATTCATTTAGACGTCAATTCAGACGTCAATTCTCAACCGTTTTCCATGTAGTTTTGCAGGCACCATCGGCTGGTATTACGGCAACTCCCGTATAAATTTGGCGAAGTTTTATTAATTACTGCAAACGTTATTAATGACCTTGGTGTGAAATTTGATTGAGTATTATTAAAAACTATTCATTTAGAAGTCAATTCAGACGTCAATTCTCAACCGTTTTTCATGTAGTTTTGCAGGCAGCATTGGCTGTTATTACGGCAACTTCCCTGTAAATTTGGTGAAGTTTGATTAATTACTGCAAAAGTTATTAATGAGATTGTTGTGAAATTTGATTGAGTATTATTAAAATTTATTCATTTGGACGTCAATTCAGACGTCAATTCTCACCCGTTTTTCATGTAGTTTTGTAGGCAACATCGACTGTTATTACGGCATCTTCCCTGTAAATTTGGCGAAGTTTGATTAATGTAAACTTAGCGAAGTTTGATTAATTACTGCAAAAGTTATTAATGAGATTGGTGTGAAATTTGATTGAGTATGATTAAAAGTTATTCATTTAGACTTCAATTTAGACGTCAATTCTCAACTGTTTTCCATGTAATTTTGAAGGCACCATCGGCTGGTATTACGGCAACTTCCCTGTAAATTTGGCGAAGTTTGATTAATTACTGCAAAAGTTAATAATGAGCTTGGTGTAAAATTTGATTGAGTATTATTAAAAGTTATTCACTTAGACGTCAATTCAGACGTCAATTTTCAACCGTTTTCCATGTAGTTTTGCAGGCACCATCGGCTGGTACTACGGCAACTTCCGTATAAATTTGGCGAAGTTTGATTAATTACTGCAAAAGTTATTAATGAGATTGGTGTGAAATTTGATTGTGTATTATTAAAAGTTATTCATTTAGACGTCAATTTAGACGTCATTCTCAACTTTTTTTCATGTAATTTTGCAGGCACCATCGGCTGGTATTACGGCAACTTCCCTGAAAATTTGGCGAAGTTTGATTAATTACTGCAAAAGTTAATAATGAGATTGGTGTGAAATTTGATTGAGTATTATTAAAAGTTATTCATTTAGACGTCAATTCAGACGTCAATTCTCAACCGTTTTCCATGTAGTTTTGCAGGCACCATCGGCTGGTATTACGGCAACTCCCGTATAAATTTGGCGAAGTTTTATTAATTACTGCAAACGTTATTAATGACCTTGGTGTGAAATTTGATTGAGTATTATTAAAAACTATTCATTTAGAAGTCAATTCAGACGTCAATTCTCAACCGTTTTTCATGTAGTTTTGCAGGCAGCATTGGCTGTTATTACGGCAACTTCCCTGTAAATTTGGTGAAGTTTGATTAATTACTGCAAAAGTTATTAATGAGATTGTTGTGAAATTTGATTGAGTATTATGAAAATTTATTCATTTGGACGTCAATTCAGACGTCAATTCTCACCCGTTTTTCATGTAGTTTTGTAGGCAACATCGACTGTTATTACGGCATCTTCCCTGTAAATTTGGCGAAGTTTGATTAATGTAAACTTAGCGAAGTTTGATTAATTACTGCAAAAGTTATTAATGAGATTGGTGTGAAATTTGATTGAGTATGATTAAAAGTTATTCATTTAGACTTCAATTTAGACGTCAATTCTCAACTGTTTTCCATGTAATTTTGAAGGCACCATCGGCTGGTATTACGGCAACTTCCCTGTAAATTTGGCGAAGTTTGATTAATTACTGCAAAAGTTAATAATGAGATTGGTGTGAAATTTGATTGAGTATTATTAAAAGTTATTCATTTAGACGTCAATTCAGACGTCAATTCTCAACCGTTTTCCATGTAGTTTTGCAGGCACCATCGGCTGGTATTACGGCAATTTCCGTATAAATTTGGCGAAGTTTGTTTAATTACTGCAAAAGTTATTAATGAGCTTGGTGTGAAATTTGATTGAGTATTATTAAAAGTTATTCATCTCGACGTCAATTCAGACGTCAATTCTCAACCGTTTTCCATGTAGTTTTGCAGGCAGCATCGGCTGGTATTACGGCAATTTCCGTATAAATTTGGCGAAGTTTGTTTGATTACTGCAAAAGTTATTAATGAGCTTGGTGTGAAATTTGATTGAGTATTGTTAAAATTTATTCATTTAGACGTCAATTCAGACGTCAATTCTCACCCGTTTTCCATGTAGTTTTGTAGGCAACATCGGCTGTTATTACGGCATCATCCCTGTAAATTTGGCGAGGTTTGATTAATGTAAACTAAGCGAAGTTTGATTTATTACTGCAAAATTATTAAAGAGATTGGTGTGAAATTTGATTGAGTATTATTAAAAGTTATTCATTTAGACGTCAATTCAGACGTCAATTCTCAACCGTTTTCCATGTAGTTTTGCAGGCACCATCGGCTGGTATTACGGCAACTTCCCGGTAAATTTGGCGAAGTTTGATTAATTACTGCAAAAGTTATTAATGAGATTGGTGTAAAATTTGAATGAGTATTATTAAAAGTTATTTATTTAGACGTCAATTCAGACGTCAATTCTCAACTGTTTTTCATGTAATTTTGCAGGCACCATCGGCTGGTATTACGGCAACTGCCCTGTAAATCTGGCGAAGTTTGAATAATTACTGCAAAAGTTATTAATGAGATTTGTGTGAAATTTGATTGAGTATTAATAAAAGTTATTCATTTAGACGTCAATTCAGACGTCAATTCTCAACCGTTTTCCATGTAATTATGCAGGCACCATCGGCTGCTATTACGGCAACTGCCCTGTAAATTTGGCGAAGTTTGATTAATTACTGCAAAAGTTATTAATGAGATTGGTGTGAAATTTGATTGGAGTATGATTAAAAGTTATACATTTAGACGTCAATTTAGACGTCAATTCTCAACTGTTTTCCATGTAATTTTGTAGGCACCATCGGCTGGTATTACGGCAACTTCCCTGTAAATTTGGCGAAGTTTGATTAATTACTGCAAAAGTTAATAATGAGATTGGTGTGAAATTTGATTGAGTATTATTAAAAGTTATTCATTTAGACGTCAATTCAGACGTCAATTCTCAACCGTTTCCCATGTAGTTTTGCAGGCAGCATTGGCTGTTATTACGGCAACTTCCCTGTAAATTTGGCGAAGTTTGATTAATTACTGCAAAAGTTATTAATGAGATTGGTGTGAAATTTGATTGAGTATTATTAAAATTTATTCATTTAGACGTCAATTCAGACGTCAATTCTCACCCGTTTTCCATGTAGTTTTGTAGGTAACATCGGCTGTTATTACGGCATCTTCCCTGTAAATTTGGCGAAGTTTGATTAATGTAAACTAAGCGAAGTTTGATTTATTACTGCAAAAATTATTAAAGAGATTGGTGTGAAATTTGATTGAGTATTATTAAAAGTTATTCATTTAGACGTCAATTTAGACGTCAATTCTCAACTGTTTTCCATGTAATTTTGCAGGCACCATCGGCTGGTATTACGGCAACTTCCCTGTAAATTTGGCGAAGTTTGATTAATTACTGCAAAAGTTATTAATGAGCTTGGTGTAAAATTTGATTAAGTATTATTAAAAGTTATTCACTTAGACGTCAATTCAGACATCAATTCTCAACTGTTTTCTATGTAATTTTGCAGGCACCATCGGCTGGTATTACGGCAACTTTCCTGTAAATTTGGCGAAGTTTGAATAATTACTGCAAAAGTTAATAATGAGATTGGTGTGAAATTTGATTGAGTATTATTAAAAGTTATTCATTTAGACGTCAATTTAGACGTCAATTCTCAACCGTTTTCCATGTAGTTTTGCAGGCACCATCGGCTGGTATTACGGCAACTTCCGTATAAATTTGGCGAAATTTGTTTAATTACTGCAAAAGTTATTAATGAGCATGGTTTAAAATTTGATTGAGTATTATTAAAAGTTATTCATTTAGACGTCAATTCAGAAATCAATTTTTAACCGTTTTCCATGTAGTTTTGCAGGTTGCATTAGCTGTTATTACGGCAACTTCCATGTAAATTTGGCGAAGTTTGATTAATTACTGCAAAAGTTATTAATGAGATTGGTGTGAAATTTGATTGAGTATTATTAAAAGTTATTCATTTAGACGTCAATTCAGACGTCAATTCTCAACTGTTTTCCATGTAGTTTTGCAGGCACCATCGGCTGGTATCACGGCAACTGCCCTGTAAATTTGGCGAAGTTTGAATAATTACTGCAAAAGTTAATAATGAGATTGGTGTAAAATTTGAATGAGTATTATTAAAAGTTATTTATTTAGACGTCAATGCAGACGTCAATTCTCAACTGTTTTTCATGTAATTTTGCAGGCACCATCGGCTGGTATTACGGCAACTGCCCTGTAAATCTGGCGAAGTTTGAATAATTACTGCAAAAGTTATTAATGAGATTTGTGTGAAATTTGATTGAGTATTAATAAAAGTTATTCATTTAGACGTCAATTCAGACGTCAATTCTCAACCGTTTTCCATGTAATTATGCAGGCACCATCGGATGCTATTACGGCAACTGCCCTGTAAATTTGGCGAAGTTTGATTAATTACTGCAAAAGTTATTAATGAGATTGGTGTGAAATTTGATTGAGTATGATTAAAAGTTATACATTTAGACGTCAATTTAGACGTCAATTCTCAACTGTTTTCCATGTAATTTTGCAGGCACCATCGGCTGGTATTACGGCAACTTCCGCATAAATTTGGCGAAGTTTGTTTAATTACTGCAAAAGTTATTAATGAGCTTGGTGTGAAATTTGATTGAGTATTATTAAAAGTTATTCATTTTGACGTCAATTCAGACGTCAATTCTCAACCGTTTCCCATGTACTTTTGCAGACAGCATTGGCTGTTATTACGGCAACTTCCCTGTAAATTTGGCGAAGTTTGATTAATTACTGCAAAAGTTATTAATGAGATTGGTGTGAAATTTGATTGAGTATTATTAAAATTTATTCATTTAGACGTCAATTCAGACGTCAATTCTCACCCGTTTCCCATGTAGTTTTGTAGGTAACATCGGCTGTTATTACGGCATCTTCCCTGTAAATTTGGCGAAGTTTGATTAATGTAAACTAAGCGAAGTTTGATTTATTACTGCAAAAATTATTAAAGGGATTGGTGTGAAATTTGATTGAGTATTATTAAAAGTTATTCATTTAGACGTTAATTTAGACGTCAATTCTCAACTGTTTTCCATGTAATTTTGCAGGCACCATCGGCTGGTATTACGGCAACTTCCGCATAAATTTGGCGAAGTTTGTTTAACTACTGCAAAAGTTATTAATGAGCTTGGTGTGAAATTTGATTGAGTATTATTAAAAGTTATTCATTTAGACGTCAATTCAGACGTCAATTCTCAACCGTTTCCCATGTAGTTTTGCAGGCAGCATTGGCTGTTATTACGGCAACTTCCCTGTAAATTTGGCGAAGTTTGTTTAATTACTGCAAAAGTTATTAATGAGCTTGGTGTGAAATTTGATTGAGTATTATTACAAGTTATTCATTTAGACGTCAATTCAGACGTCAATTCTCAACTGTTTTCTATGTAATTTTGCAGGCACCATCGGCTGTTATTACTGCAACTTCCCTGTGAATTTGGCGAAGTTTGATTAATTACTGCAAAAGTTATTAATGAGATTGGTGTGAAATTTGATTGAGTATTATTAAAATTTATTCATTTAGACGTCAATTCAGACGTCAATTCTCACCCGTTTCCCATGTAGTTTTGTAGGTAACATCGGCTGTTATTACGGCATCTTCCCTGTAAATTTGGCGAAGTTTGATTAATGTAAACTAAGCGAAGTTTGATTTATTACTGCAAAAATTATTAAAGAGATTGGTGTGAAATTTGATTGAGTATTATTAAAAGTTATTCATTTAGACGTTAATTTAGACGTCAATTCTCAACTGTTTTCCATGTAATTTTGCAGGCACCATCGGCTGGTATTACGGCAACTTCCCTGTAAATTTGGCGAAGTTTGATTAATTACTGCAAAAGTTATTAATGAGCTTGGTGTAAAATTTGATTAAGTATTATTAAAAGTCATTCACTTAGACGTCAATTCAGACGTCAATTCTCAACCGTTTTCCATGTAGTTTTGCACGCACCATCAGCTAGTAGTACGGCAACTTCCGTATAAATTTGGCGAAGTTTGTTTAATTACTGCAAAAGTTATTAATGAGCTTGGTGTGAAATTTGATTGAGTATTATTACAAGTTATTCATTTAGACGTCAATTCAGACGTCAATTCTCAACTGTTTTCTATGTAATTTTGCAGGCACCATCGGCTGGTATTACAGCAACTTCCGTGTAAATTTGGCGAAGTTTGATTAATTACTGCAAAAGTTATTAATGAGCTTGGTGTAAAATTTGATTGAGTATTATTAAAAGTTATTCATTTAGACGTCAATTCAGACGTCAATTTTCAACCGTTTTCCATGTAGTTTTGCAGGCAGCATTGGCTGTTATTACGGCAACTTACCAGTAAATTTGGCGAAGTTTGATTAATTACTGCAAAAGTTATTAATCAGATTTGTGTGAAATTTGATTGAGTAATATTAAAAGTTATTCATTTAGACGTCAATTCAGACGTCAATTCTCAACCGTTTTCCATGTAATTATGCAGGCACCATCAGCTGCTATTACGGCAACTGCCCTGTAAATTTGGCGAAGTTTGATTAATTACTGCAAAAGTTATTAATGAGATTGGTGTGAAATTTGATTGAGTATGATTAAAAGTTTACATTTAGACGTCAATTTAGACGTCAATTCTCAACTGTTTTCCATGTAATTTTGCAGGCACCATCGGCTGGTATTACGGCAAACTTCCGCATAAATTTGGCGAAGTTTGTTTAACTACTGCAAAAGTTATTAATGAGCTTGGTGTGAAATTTGATTGAGTATTATTAAAAGTTATTCATTTAGACGTCAATTCAGACGTCAATTCTCAACCGTTTCCCATGTAGTTTTGCAGGCAGCATTGGCTGTTATTACGGCAACTTCCCTGTAAATTTGGCGAAGTTTGATTAATTACTGCAAAAGTTATTAATGAGATTGGTGTGAAATTTGATTGAGTATTATTAAAATTTATTCATTTAGACGTCAATTCAGACGTCAATTCTCATCCGTTTTCCATGTAGTTTTGTAGGTAACATCGGCTGTTTTTACGGCATCTTCCCTGTAAATTTGGCGAAGTTTGATTATTGTAAATTAAGCGAAGTTTGATTTATTACTGCAAAAATTATTAAAGAGATTGGTGTGAAATTTGATTGAGTATTATTAAAAGTTATTCATTTAGACGTCAATTCAGACGTCAATTCTCAACCGTTTTCCATGTAGTTTTGCAGGCACCATCGGCTGGTATTACGGCAACTTCCCTGTAAATTTGGCGAAGTTTGATTAATTACTGCAAAAGTTATTAATGAGCTTGGTGTAAAATTTGATTGAGTATTATTAAAAGTTATTCACTTAGACGTCAATTCAGACGTCAATTTTCAACCGTTTTCCATGTAGTTTTGCAGGCACCATCGGCTGGTATTACGGCAACTTCCGTATAAATTTGGCGAAGTTTGATTAATTACTGCAAAAGTTATTAATGAGATTGGTGTGAAATTTGATTGTGTATTATTAAAAGTTATTCATTTAGACGTCAATTTAGACGTCATTCTCAACTTTTTTTCATGTAATTTTGCAGGCACCATCGGCTGGTATTACGGCAACTTCCCTGAAAATTTGGCGAAGTTTGATTAATTACTGCAAAAGTTAATAATGAGATTGGTGTGAAATTTGATTGAGTATTATTAAAAGTTATTCATTTAGACGTCAATTCAGACGTCAATTCTCAACCGTTTTCCATGTAGTTTTGCAGGCACCATCGGCTGGTATTACGGCAACTCCCGTATAAATTTGGCGAAGTTTTATTAATTACTGCAAACATTATTAATGACCTTGGTGTGAAATTTGATTGAGTATTATTAAAAGCTATTCATTTAGAAGTCAATTCAGACGTCAATTCTCAACCGTTTTTCATGTAGTTTTGCAGGCAGCATTGGCTGTTATTACGGCAACTTCCCTGTAAATTTGGTGAAGTTTGATTAATTACTGCAAAAGTTATTAATGAGATTGTTGTGAAATTTGATTGAGTATTATTAAAATTTATTCATTTGGACGTCAATTCAGACGTCAATTCTCACCCGTTTTCCATGTAGTTTTGCAGGCACCATCGGCTGGTATTACGGCAATTTCCGTATAAATTTGGCGAAGTTTGTTTAATTACTGCAAAAGTTATTAATGAGCTTGGTGTGAAATTTGATTGAGTATTATTAAAAGTTATTCATCTCGACGTCAATTCAGACGTCAATTCTCAACCGTTTTCCATGTAGTTTTGCAGGCAGCATCGGCTGGTATTACGGCGATTTCCGTATAAATTTGGCGAAGTTTGTTTGATTACTGCAAAAGTTATTAATGACCTTGGTGTGAAATTTGATTGAGTATTATTAAAAGCTATTCATTTAGAAGTCAATTCAGACGTCAATTCTCAACCGTTTTTCATGTAGTTTTGCAGGCAGCATTGGCTGTTATTACGGCAATTTCCGTATAAATTTGGCGAAGTTTGTTTGATTACTGCAAAAGTTATTAATGAGCTTGGTGTGAAATTTGATTGAGTATTGTTAAAATTTATTCATTTAGACGTCAATTCAGACGTCAATCCTCACCCGTTTTCCATGTAGTTTTGTAGGCAACATCGGCTGTTATTACGGCATCATCCCTGTAAATTTGGCGAAGTTTGATTAATGTAAACTAAGCGAAGTTTGATTTATTACTGCAAAAATTATTAAAGAGATTGGTGTGAAATTTGATTGAGTATTATTAAAAGTTATTCATTTAGACGTCAATTCAGACGTCAATTCTCAACCGTTTTCCATGTAGTTTTGCAGGCACCATCGGCTGGTATTACGGCAACTTCCCTGTAAATTTGGCGAAGTTTGATTAATTACTGCAAAAGTTATTAATGAGCTTGGTGTAAAATTTGATTGAGTATTATTAAAAGTTATTCACTTAGACGTCAATTCAGACGTCAATTTTCAACCGTTTTCCATGTAGTTTTGCAGGCACCATCGGCTGGTATTACGGCAACTTCCGTATAAATTTGGCGAAGTTTGATTAATTACTGCAAAAGTTATTAATGAGATTGGTGTGAAATTTGATTGTGTATTATTAAAAGTTATTCATTTAGACGTCAATTTAGACGTCATTCTCAACTTTTTTTCATGTAATTTTGCAGGCACCATCGGCTGGTATTACGGCAACTTCCCTGAAAATTTGGCGAAGTTTGATTAATTACTGCAAAAGTTAATAATGAGATTGGTGTGAAATTTGATTGAGTATTATTAAAAGTTATTCATTTAGACGTGAATTCAGACGTCAATTCTCAACCGTTTTCCATGTAGTTTTGCAGGCACCATCGGCTGGTATTACGGCAACTCCCGTATAAATTTGGCGAAGTTTTATTAATTACTGCAAACGTTATTAATGACCTTGGTGTGAAATTTGATTGAGTATTATTAAAAGCTATTCATTTAGAAGTCAATTCAGACGTCAATTCTCAACCGTTTTTCATGTAGTTTTGCAGGCAGCATTGGCTGTTATTACGGCAACTTCCCTGTAAATTTGGTGAAGTTTGATTAATTACTGCAAAAGTTATTAATGAGATTGTTGTGAAATTTGATTGAGTATTATTAAAATTTATTCATTTGGACGTCAATTCAGACGTCAATTCTCACCCGTTTTCCATGTAGTTTTGTAGGCAACATCGACTGTTATTACGGCATCTTCCCTGTAAATTTGGCGAAGTTTGATTAATGTAAACTTAGCGAAGTTTGATTAATTACTGCAAAAGTTATTAATGAGATTGGTGTGAAATTTGATTGAGTATGATTAAAAGTTATTCATTTAGACTTCAATTTAGACGTCAATTCTCAACTGTTTTCCATGTAATTTTGAAGGCACCATCGGCTGGTATTACGGCAACTTCCCTGTAAATTTGGCGAAGTTTGATTAATTACTGCAAAAGTTAATATTGAGATTGGTGTGAAATTTGATTGAGTATTATTAAAAGTTATTCATTTAGACGTCAATTCAGACGTCAATTCTCAACCGTTTTCCATGTAGTTTTGCAGGCACCATCGGCTGGTATTACGGCAATTTCCGTATAAATTTGGCGAAGTTTGTTTAATTACTGCAAAAGTTATTAATGAGCTTGGTGTGAAATTTGATTGAGTATTATTAAAAGTTATTCATCTCGACGTCAATTCAGACGTCAATTCTCAACCGTTTTCCATGTAGTTTTGCAGGCAGCATCGGCTGGTATTACGGCAATTTCCGTATAAATTTGGCGAAGTTTGTTTGATTACTGCAAAAGTTATTAATGACCTTGGTGTGAAATTTGATTGAGTATTATTAAAAGCTATTCATTTAGAAGTCAATTCAGACGTCAATTCTCAACCGTTTTTCATGTAGTTTTGCAGGCAGCATTGGCTGTTATTACGGCAATTTCCGTATAAATTTGGCGAAGTTTGTTTGATTACTGCAAAAGTTATTAATGAGCTTGGTGTGAAATTTGATTGAGTATTGTTAAAATTTATTCATTTAGACGTCAATTCAGACGTCAATTCTCACCCGTTTTCCATGTAGTTTTGTAGGCAACATCGGCTGTTATTACGGCATCATCCCTGTAAATTTGGCGAAGTTTGATTAATGTAAACTAAGCGAAGTTTGATTTATTACTGCAAAAATTATTAAAGAGATTGGTGTGAAATTTGATTGAGTATTATTAAAAGTTATTCATTTAGACGTCAATTCAGACGTCAATTCTCAACTGTTTTCCATGTAGTTTTGCAGGCACCATCGGCTGGTATTACGGCAACTTCCCTGTAAATTTGGCGAAGTTTGATTAATTACTGCAAAAGTTATTAAGGAGATTGGTGTAAAATTTGAATGAGTATTATTAAAAGTTATTTATTTAGACGTCAATTCAGACGTGAATTCTCAACTGTTTGTCATGTAATTTTGCAGGCACCATCGGCTGGTATTACGGCAACTGCCCTGTAAATCTGGCGAAGTTTGAATAATTACTGCAAAAGTTATTAATGAGATTTGTGTGAAATTTGATTGAGTATTAATAAAAGTTATTCATTTAGACGTCAATTCAGACGTCAATTCTCAACCGTTTTCCATGTAATTATGCAGGCACCATCGGCTGCTATTACGGCAACTGCCCTGTAAATTTGGCGAAGTTTGATTAATTACTGCAAAAGTTATTAATGAGATTGGTGTGAAATTTGATTGAGTATGATTAAAAGTTATACATTTAGACGTCAATTTAGACGTCAATTCTCAACTGTTTTCCATGTAATTTTGTAGGCACCATCGGCTGGTATTACGGCAACTTCCCTGTAAATTTGGCGAAGTTTGATTAATTACTGCAAAAGTTAATAATGAGATTGGTGTGAAATTTGATTGAGTATTATTAAAAGTTATTCATTTAGACGTCAATTCAGACGTCAATTCTCAACCGTTTTCCATGTAGTTTTGCAGGCACCATCGGCTGGTATTACGGCAACTTCCGCATAAATTTGGCGAAGTTTGTTTAATTACTGCAAAAGTTATTAATGAGCTTGGTGTGAAATTTGATTGAGTATTATTAAAAGTTATTCATTTTGACGTCAATTCAGACGTCAATTCTCAACCGTTTCCCATGTAGTTTTGCAGGCAGCATTGGCTGTTATTACGGCAACTTCCCTGTAAATTTGGCGAAGTTTGATTAATTACTGCAAAAGTTATTAATGAGATTGGTGTGAAATTTGATTGAGTATTATTAAAATTTATTCATTTAGACGTCAATTCAGACGTCAATTCTCACCCGTTTTCCATGTAGTTTTGTAGGTAACATCGGCTGTTATTACGGCATCTTCCCTGTAAATTTGGCGAAGTTTGATTAATGTAAACTAAGCGAAGTTTGATTTATTACTGCAAAAATTATTAAAGAGATTGGTGTGAAATTTGATTGAGTATTATTAAAAGTTATTCATTTAGACGTCAATTTAGACGTCAATTCTCAACTGTTTTCCATGTAATTTTGCAGGCACCATCGGCTGGTATTACGGCAACTTCCCTGTAAATTTGGCGAAGTTTGATTAATTACTACAAAAGTTATTAATGAGCTTGGTGTAAAATTTGATTAAGTATTATTAAAAGTTATTCACTTAGACGTCAATTCAGACATCAATTCTCAACTGTTTTCTATGTAATTTTGCAGGCACCATCGGCTGGTATTACGGCAACTTTCCTGTAAATTTGGCGAAGTTTGATTAATTACTGCAAAAGTTAATAATGAGATTGGTGTGAAATTTGATTGAGTATTATTAAAAGTTATTCATTTAGACGTCAATTTAGACGTCAATTCTGAACCGTTTTCCATGTAGTTTTGCAGGCACCATCGGCTGGTATTACGGCAACTTCCGTATAAATTTGGCGAAATTCGTTTAATTACTGCAAAAGTTATTAATGAGCATGGTTTAAAATTTGATTGAGTATTATTAAAAGTTATTCATTTAGACGTCAATTCAGAAATCAATTTTTAACCGTTTTCCATGTAGTTTTGCAGGTTGCATTAGCTGTTATTACGGCAACTTCCCTGTAAATTTGGCGAAGTTTGATTAATTACTGCAAAAGTTATTAATGAGATTGGTGTGAAATTTGATTGAGTATTATTAAAAGTTATTCATTTAGACGTCAATTCAGACGTCAATTCTCAACTGTTTTCCATGTAGTTTTGCAGGCACCATCGGCTGGTATCACGGCAACTGCCCTGTAAATTTGGCGAAGTTTGAATAATTACTGCAAAAGTTAATAATGAGATTGGTGTAAAATTTGAATGAGTATTATTAAAAGTTATTTATTTAGACGTCAATTCAGACGTCAATTCTCAACTGTTTTTCATGTAATTTTGCAGGCACCATCGGCTGGTATTACGGCAACTGCCCTGTAAATCTGGCGAAGTTTGAATAATTACTGCAAAAGTTATTAATGAGATTTGTGTGAAATTTGATTGAGTATTAATAAAAGTTATTCATTTAGACGTCAATTCAGACGTCAATTCTCAACCGTTTTCCATGTAATTATGCAGGCACCATCGGATGCTATTACGGCAACTGCCCTGTAAATTTGGCGAAGTTTGATTAATTACTGCAAAAGTTATTAATGAGATTGGTGTGAAATTTGATTGAGTATGATTAAAAGTTATACATTTAGACGTCAATTTAGACGTCAATTCTCAACTGTTTTCCATGTAATTTTGCAGGCACCATCGGCTGGTATTACGGCAACTTCCGCATAAATTTGGCGAAGTTTGTTTAATTACTGCAAAAGTTATTAATGAGCTTGGTGTGAAATTTGATTGAGTATTATTAAAAGTTATTCATTTTGACGTCAATTCAGACGTCAATTCTCAACCGTTTCCCATGTAGCTTTGCAGACAGCATTGGCTGTTATTACGGCAACTTCCCTGTAAATTTGGCGAAGTTTGATTAATTACTGCAAAAGTTAATAATGAGATTGGTGTGAAATTTGATTGAGTATTATTAAAAGTTATTCATTTAGACGTCAATTTAGACGTCAATTCTGAACCGTTTTCCATGTAGTTTTGCAGGCACCATCGGCTGGTATTACGGCAACTTCCGTATAAATTTGGCGAAATTCGTTTAATTACTGCAAAAGTTATTAATGAGCATGGTTTAAAATTTGATTGAGTATTATTAAAAGTTATTCATTTAGACGTCAATTCAGAAATCAATTTTTAACCGTTTTCCATGTAGTTTTGCAGGTTGCATTAGCTGTTATTACGGCAACTTCCCTGTAAATTTGGCGAAGTTTGATTAATTACTGCAAAAGTTATTAATGAGATTGGTGTGAAATTTGATTGAGTATTATTAAAAGTTATTCATTTAGACGTCAATTCAGACGTCAATTCTCAACTGTTTTCCATGTAGTTTTGCAGGCACCATCGGCTGGTATCACGGCAACTGCCCTGTAAATTTGGCGAAGTTTGAATAATTACTGCAAAAGTTAATAATGAGATTGGTGTAAAATTTGAATGAGTATTATTAAAAGTTATTTATTTAGACGTCAATTCAGACGTCAATTCTCAACTGTTTTTCATGTAATTTTGCAGGCACCATCGGCTGGTATTACGGCAACTGCCCTGTAAATCTGGCGAAGTTTGAATAATTACTGCAAAAGTTATTAATGAGATTTGTGTGAAATTTGATTGAGTATTAATAAAAGTTATTCATTTAGACGTCAATTCAGACGTCAATTCTCAACCGTTTTCCATGTAATTATGCAGGCACCATCGGATGCTATTACGGCAACTGCCCTGTAAATTTGGCGAAGTTTGATTAATTACTGCAAAAGTTATTAATGAGATTGGTGTGAAATTTGATTGAGTATGATTAAAAGTTATACATTTAGACGTCAATTTAGACGTCAATTCTCAACTGTTTTCCATGTAATTTTGCAGGCACCATCGGCTGGTATTACGGCAACTTCCGCATAAATTTGGCGAAGTTTGTTTAATTACTGCAAAAGTTATTAATGAGCTTGGTGTGAAATTTGATTGAGTATTATTAAAAGTTATTCATTTTGACGTCAATTCAGACGTCAATTCTCAACCGTTTCCCATGTAGCTTTGCAGACAGCATTGGCTGTTATTACGGCAACTTCCCTGTAAATTTGGCGAAGTTTGATTAATTACTGCAAAAGTTATTAATGAGATTGGTGTGAAATTTGATTGAGTATTATTAAAATTTATTCATTTAGACGTCAATTCAGACGTCAATTCTCACCCGTTTCCCATGTAGTTTTGTAGGTAACATCGGCTGTTATTACGGCATCTTCCCTGTAAATTTGGCGAAGTTTGATTAATGTAAACTAAGCGAAGTTTGATTTATAACTGCAAAAATTATTAAAGAGATTGGTGTGAAATTTGATTGAGTATTATTAAAAGTTATTCATTTAGACGTTAATTTAGACGTCAATTCTCAACTGTTTTCCATGTAATTTTGCAGGCACCATCGGCTGGTATTACGGCAACTTCCCTGTAAATTTGGCGAAGTTTGATTAATTACTGCAAAAGTTATTAATGAGCTTGGTGTAAAATTTGATTAAGTATTATTAAAAGTTATTCACTTAGACGTCCATTCAGACGTCAATTCTCAACCGTTTTCCTTGTAGTTTTGCAGGCACCATCAGCTGGTAGTACGGCAACTTCCGTATAAATTTGGCGAAGTTTGTTTAATTACTGCAAAAGTTATTAATGAGCTTGGTGTGAAATTTGATTGAGTATTATTACAAGTTATTCATTTAGACGTCAATTCAGACGTCAATTCTCAACTGTTTTCTATGTAATTTTGCAGGCACCATCGGCTGGTATTACAGCAACTTCCGTGTAAATTTGGCGAAGTTTGATTAATTACTGCAAAAGTTATTAATGAGCTTGGTGTGAAATTTGATTGAGTATCATTAAAATTTATTCATTTAGACGTCAATTCAGACGTCAATTCTCACCCGTTTTCCATGTAGTTTTGTAGGTAACATCGGCTGTTATTACGGCATCTTCCCTGTAAATTTGGCGAAGTTTGATTAATGTAAACTAAGCGAAGTTTGATTTATTACTGCAAAAATTATTAAAGAGATTGGTGTGAAATTTGATTGAGTATTTTTAAAAGTTATTCATTTAGACGTCAATTTAGACGTCAATTCTCAACTGTTTTCCATGTAATTTTGCTTGCACCATCGGCTGGTATTACGGCAACTTCCCTGTAAATTTGGCGAAGTTTGATTAATTACTGCAAAAGTTATTAGTGAGCTTGGTGTAAAATTTGATTAAGTATTATTAAAAGTCATTCACTTAGACGTCAATTCAGACGTCAATTCTCAACCGTTTTCCATGTAGTTTTGCACGCACCATCAGCTGGTAGTACGGCAACTTCCGTATAAATTTGGCGAAGTTTGTTTAATTACTGCAAAAGTTATTAATGAGCTTGGTGTGAAATTTGATTGAGTATTATTACAAGTTATTCATTTAGACGTCAATTCAGACGTCAATTCTCAACTGTTTTCTATGTAATTTTGCAGGCACCATCGGCTGATATTACAGCAACTTCCGTGTAAATTTGGCGAAGTTTGATTAATTACTGCAAAAGTTATTAATGAGCTTGGTGTAAAATTTGATTGAGTATTATTAAAAGTTATTCATTTAGACGTCAATTCAGACGTCAATTTTCAACCGTTTTCCATGTAGTTTTGCAGGCAGCATTGGCTGTTATTACGGCAACTTACCAGTAAATTTGGCGAAGTTTGATTAATTACTGCAAAAGTTATTAATCAGATTTGTGTGAAATTTGATTGAGTAATATTAAAAGTTATTCATTTAGACGTCAATTCAGACGTCAATTCTCAACCGTTTTCCATGTAATTATGCAGGCACCATCAGCTGCTATTACGGCAACTGCCCTGTAAATTTGGCGAAGTTTGATTAATTACTGCAAAAGTTATTAATGAGATTGGTGTGAAATTTGATTGAGTATGATTAAAAGTTATACATTTAGACGTCAATTTAGACGTCAATTCTCAACTGTTTTCCATGTAATTTTGCAGGCACCATCGGCTGGTATTACGGCAACTTCCGCATAAATTTGGCGAAGTTTGGTTAACTACTGCAAAAGTTATTAATGAGCTTGGTGTGAAATTTGATTGAGTATTATTAAAAGCTATTCATTTAGACGTCAATTCAGACGTCAATTCTCAACCGTTTCCCATGTAGTTTTGCAGGCAGCATTGGCTGTTATTACGGCAACTTCCCTGTAAATTTGGCGAAGTTTGATTAATTACTGCAAAAGTTATTAATGAGATTGGTGTGAAATTTGATTGAGTATTATTAAAATTTATTCATTTAGACGTCAATTCAGACGTCAATTCTCATCCGTTTTCCATGTAGTTTTGTAGGTAACATCGGCTGTTTTTACGGCATCTTCCCTGTAAATTTGGCGAAGTTTGATTATTGTAAATTAAGCGAAGTTTGATTTATTACTGCAAAAATTATTAAAGAGATTGGTGTGAAATTTGATTGAGTATTATTAAAAGTTATTCATTTAGACGTCAATTTAGATGTCAATTCTCAACTGTTTTCCATGTAATTTTGCAGGCACCATCGGCTGGTATTACGGCAACTTCCCTGTAAATTTGGCGAAGTTTGATTAATTACTGCAAAAGTTATTAATGAGCTTGGTGTAAAATTTGATTAAGTATTATTAAAAGTTATTCACTTAGACGTCAATTCAGACGTCAATTCTCAACCGTTTTCCATGTAGTTTTGCAGGCACCATCGGCTGGTAGTACGGCAACTTCCGTATAAATTTGGCGAAGTTTGTTTAATTACTGCAAAAGTTATTAATGAGCTTGGTGTGAAATTTGATTGAGTATTATTAAAAGTTATTCATTTAGACGTCAATTCAGACGTCAATTCTCAACTGTTTTCTATGTAATTTTGCAGGCACCATCGGCTGGTATTACAGCAACTTCCGTGTAAATTTGGCGAAGTTTGATTAATTACTGCAAAAGTTATTAATGAGCTTGGTGTAAAATTTGATTGAGTATTATTAAAAGTTATTCATTTAGACGTCAATTCAGACGTCAATTTTCAACCGTTTTCCATGTAGTTTTGCAGGCAGCATTGGCTGTTATTACGGCAAGTTACCAGTAAATTTGGCGAAGTTTGATTAATTACTGCAAAAGTTATTAATGAGATTTGTGTGAAATTTGATTGAGTAATATTAAAAGTTATTCATTTAGACGTCAATTCAGACGTCAATTCTCAACCGTTTTTCGTGTAATTTTGCAGGCACCATCGGCTGGTATTACGGCAACTGCCCTGTAAATCTGGCGAAGTTTGAATAATTACTGCAAAAGTTATTGATGAGATTTGTGTGAAATTTGATTGAGTATTATTAAAAGTTATTCATTTAGACGTCAATTCAGACGTCAATTCTCAACCGTTTTCCATGTCATTATGCAGGCACCATCGGCTGGTATTACGGCAACTGCCGTGTAAATTTGGCGAAGTTTGATTAATTACTGCGAAAGTTATTAGTGAGCTTGGTGTAAAATTTGATTAAGTATTATTAAAAGTCATTCACTTAGACGTCAATTCAGACGTCAATTCTCAACCGTTTCCCATGTAGTTTTGCAGGCACCATCAGCTGGTAGTACGGCAACTTCCGTATAAATTTGGCGAAGTTTGTTTAATTACTGCAAAAGTTATTAATGAGCTTGGTGTGAAATTTGATTGAGTATTATTACAAGTTATTCATTTAGACGTCAATTCAGACGTCAATTCTCAACTGTTTTCTATGTAATTTTGCAGGCACCATCGGCTGGTATTACAGCAACTTCCGTGTAAATTTGGCGAAGTTTGATTAATTACTGCAAAAGTTATTAATGAGCTTGGTGTAAAATTTGATTGAGTATTATTAAAAGTAATTCATTTAGACGTCAATTCAGACGTCAATTTTCAACCGTTTTCCATGTAGTTTTGCAGGCAGCATTGGCTGTTATTACGGCAACTTACCAGTAAATTTGGCGAAGTTTGATTAATTACTGCCAAAGTTATTAATCACATTTGTGTGAAATTTGATTGAGTAATAATAAAAGTTATTCATTTAGACGTCAATTCAGACGTCAATTCTCAACCGTTTTCCATGTAATTATGCAGGCACCATCAGCTGCTATTACGGCAACTGCCCTGTAAATTTGGCGAAGTTTGATTAATTACTGCAAAAGTTATTAATGAGATTGGTGTGAAATTTGATTGAGTATGATTAAAAGTTATACATTTAGACGTCAATTTAGACGTCAATTCTCAACTGTTTTCCATGTAATTTTGCAGGCACCATCGGCTGGTATTACGGCAACTTCCGCATAAATTTGGCGAAGTTTGTTTAACTACTGCAAAAGTTATTAATGAGCTTGGTGTGAAATTTGATTGAGTATTATTAAAAGTTATTCATTTAGACGTCAATTCAGACGTCAATTCTCAACCGTTTCCCATGTAGTTTTGCAGGCAGCATTGGCTGTTATTACGGCAACTTCCCTGTAAATTTGGCGAAGTTTGATTAATTACTGCAAAAGTTATTAATGAGATTGGTGTGAAATTTGATTGAGTATTATTAAAATTTATTCATTTAGACGTCAATTCAGACGTCAATTCTCATCCGTTTTCCATGTAGTTTTGTAGGTAACATCGGCTGTTTTTACGGCATCTTCCCTGTAAATTTGGCGAAGTTTGATTATTGTAAATTAAGCGAAGTTTGATTTATTACTGCAAAAATTATTAAAGAGATTGGTGTGAAATTTGATTGAGTATTATTAAAAGATATTCATTTAGACGTCAATTTAGATGTCGATTCTCAACTGTTTTCCATGTAATTTTGCAGGCACCATCGGCTGGTATTACGGCAACTTCCCTGTAAATTTGGCGAAGTTTGATTAATTACTGCAAAAGTTATTAATGAGCTTGGTGTAAAATTTGATTAAGTATTATTAAAAGTTATTCACTTAGACGTCAATTCAGACGTCAATTCTCAACCGTTTTCCATGTAGTTTTGCAGGCACCATCGGCTGGTAGTACGGCAACTTCCGTATAAATTTGGCGAAGTTTGTTTAATTACTGCAAAAGTTATTAATGAGCTTGGTGTGAAATTTGATTGAGTATTATTAAAAGTTATTCATTTAGACGTCAATTCAGACGTCAATTCTCAACTGTTTTCTATGTAATTTTGCAGGCACCATCGGCTGGTATTACAGCAACTTCCGTGTAAATTTGGCGAAGTTTGATTAATTACTGCAAAAGTTATTAATGAGCTTGGTGTGAAATTTGATTGAGTATCATTAAAATTTATTCATTTAGACGTCAATTCAGACGTCAATTCTCACCCGTTTTCCATGTAGTTTTGTAGGTAACATCGGCTGTTATTACGGCATCTTCCCTGTAAATTTGGCGAAGTTTGATTAATGTAAACTAAGCGAAGTTTGATTTATTACTGCAAAAATTATTAAAGAGATTGGTGTGAAATTTGATTGAGTATTATTAAAAGTTATTCATTTAGACGTCAATTTAGACGTCAATTCTCAACTGTTTTCCATGTAATTTTGCTTGCACCATCGGCTGGTATTACGGCAACTTCCCTGTAAATTTGGCGAAGTTTGATTAATTACTGCAAAAGTTATTAGTGAGCTTGGTGTAAAATTTGATTAAGTATTATTAAAAGTCATTCACTTAGACGTCAATTCAGACGTCAATTCTCAACCGTTTTCTATGTAGTTTTGCACGCACCATCAGCTGGTAGTACGGCAACTTCCGTATAAATTTGGCGAAGTTTGTTTAATTACTGCAAAAGTTATTAATGAGCTTGGTGTGAAATTTGATTGAGTATTATTACAAGTTATTCATTTAGACGTCAATTCAGACGTCAATTCTCAACTGTTTTCTATGTAATTTTGCAGGCACCATCGGCTGGTATTACAGCAACTTCCGTGTAAATTTGGCGAAGTTTGATTAATTACTGCAAAAGTTATTAATGAGCTTGGTGTAAAATTTGATTGAGTATTATTAAAAGTTATTCATTTAGACGTCAATTCAGACGTCAATTTTCAACCGTTTTCCATGTAGTTTTGCAGGCAGCATTGGCTGTTATTACGGCAACTTACCAGTAAATTTGGCGAAGTTTGATTAATTACTGCAAAAGTTATTAATGAGATTTGTGTGAAATTTGATTGAGTAATATTAAAAGTTATTCATTTAGACGTCAATTCAGACGTCAATTCTCAACCGTTTTCCATGTAATTATGCAGGCACCATCAGCTGCTATTACGGCAACTGCCCTGTAAATTTGGCGAAGTTTGATTAATTACTGCAAAAGTTATTAATGAGATTGGTGTGAAATTTGATTGAGTATGATTAAAAGTTATACATTTAGACGTCAATTTAGACGTCAATTCTCAACTGTTTTCCATGTAATTTTGCAGGCACCATCGGCTGGTATTACGGCAACTTCCGCATAAATTTGGCGAAGTTTGGTTAACTACTGCAAAAGTTATTAATGAGCTTGGTGTGAAATTTGATTGAGTATTATTAAAAGCTATTCATTTAGACGTCAATTCAGACGTCAATTCTCAACCGTTTCCCATGTAGTTTTGCAGGCAGCATTGGCTGTTATTACGGCAACTTCCCTGTAAATTTGGCGAAGTTTGATTAATTACTGCAAAAGTTATTAATGAGATTGGTGTGAAATTTGATTGAGTATTATTAAAATTTATTCATTTAGACGTCAATTCAGACGTCAATTCTCATCCGTTTTCCATGTAGTTTTGTAGGTAACATCGGCTGTTTTTACGGCATCTTCCCTGTAAATTTGGCGAAGTTTGATTATTGTAAATTAAGCGAAGTTTGATTTATTACTGCAAAAATTATTAAAGAGATTGGTGTGAAATTTGATTGAGTATTATTAAAAGTTATTCATTTAGACGTCAATTTAGATGTCAATTCTCAACTGTTTTCCATGTAATTTTGCAGGCACCATCGGCTGGTATTACGGCAACTTCCCTGTAAATTTGGCGAAGTTTGATTAATTACTGCAAAAGTTATTAATGAGCTTGGTGTAAAATTTGATTAAGTATTATTAAAAGTTATTCACTTAGACGTCAATTCAGACGTCAATTCTCAACCGTTTTCCATGTAGTTTTGCAGGCACCATCGGCTGGTAGTACGGCAACTTCCGTATAAATTTGGCGAAGTTTGTTTAATTACTGCAAAAGTTATTAATGAGCTTGGTGTGAAATTTGATTGAGTATTATTAAAAGTTATTCATTTAGACGTCAATTCAGACGTCAATTCTCAACTGTTTTCTATGTAATTTTGCAGGCACCATCGGCTGGTATTACAGCAACTTCCGTGTAAATTTGGCGAAGTTTGATTAATTACTGCAAAAGTTATTAATGAGCTTGGTGTAAAATTTGATTGAGTATTATTAAAAGTTATTCATTTAGACGTCAATTCAGACGTCAATTTTCAACCGTTTTCCATGTAGTTTTGCAGGCAGCATTGGCTGTTATTACGGCAAGTTACCAGTAAATTTGGCAAAGTTTGATTAATTACTGCAAAAGTTATTAATGAGATTTGTGTGAAATTTGATTGAGTAATATTAAAAGTTATTCATTTAGACGTCAATTCAGACGTCAATTCTCAACCGTTTTTCGTGTAATTTTGCAGGCACCATCGGCTGGTATTACGGCAACTGCCCTGTAAATCTGGCGAAGTTTGAATAATTACTGCAAAAGTTATTGATGAGATTTGTGTGAAATTTGATTGAGTATTATTAAAAGTTATTCATTTAGACGTCAATTCAGACGTCAATTCTCAACCGTTTTCCATGTCATTATGCAGGCACCATCGGCTGGTATTACGGCAACTGCCGTGTAAATTTGGCGAAGTTTGATTAATTACTGCGAAAGTTATTAGTGAGCTTGGTGTAAAATTTGATTAAGTATTATTAAAAGTCATTCACTTAGACGTCAATTCAGACGTCAATTCTCAACCGTTTTCCATGTAGTTTTGCAGGCACCATCAGCTGGTAGTACGGCAACTTCCGTATAAATTTGGCGAAGTTTGTTTAATTACTGCAAAAGTTATTAATGAGCTTGGTGTGAAATTTGATTGAGTATTATTACAAGTTATTCATTTAGACGTCAATTCAGACGTCAATTCTCAACTGTTTTCTATGTAATTTTGCAGGCACCATCGGCTGGTATTACAGCAACTTCCGTGTAAATTTGGCGAAGTTTGATTAATTACTGCAAAAGTTATTAATGAGCTTGGTGTAAAATTTGATTGAGTATTATTAAAAGTTATTCATTTAGACGTCAATTCAGACGTCAATTTTCAACCGTTTTCCATGTAGTTTTGCAGGCAGCATTAGCTGTTATTACGGCAACTTACCAGTAAATTTGGCGAAGTTTGATTAATTACTGCCAAAGTTATTAATCAGATTTGTGTGAAATTTGATTGAGTAATATTAAAAGTTATTC
>CAXHKU010000484.1:0-45579 GCA_964017125.1 Flabesymbios commensalis
CCCCACACCGAAAAAGCTTGGGTCAGGGATCCTAGCCCTGGACAGTTCCACACCGGAAAGGCTTGGGTCGTGGATCCTAGCTCCGGACAGCCCCACACCGGTGTTGGGCTGTCCAGGGCTAGGATCCACGACCCAAGCCTTTCCGGTGTGGGGCTGTCCAGGGCTAGGAGCCGTGACCCAAGAATTTGTGGAGTGTGGCTGTCCAGGGCTTGGATCCACGACCCAAGCCTTTCCGGTGTGGGGCTTTCCAGGGCTAGGATCCATGACCCAAGCCTGTGTGGTGTGGAGCTGTTCAGGGTGACGACCCATGATCCAAGCCTTTGCGGTGTTGGGCTGTCCAGGGCTAGGATTCATGAAATAAGCCTTTGTGGTGTGGTGCTGTCCAGCGCTAGGAACCGTGACCCGAAAATTTGTGGTGCAGGGCTGTCTAGGACTAAGGTCCACGACCCACGCCTTTCCTGTGTGGGGCTGTCCAGGGCTAGATCCACGACCCAGGATTCATGACCCAAGCCTTTGCGGTGTGGGGCTGTCCCAGGGCTAGGAACCGTGACCCTAGCCTGTGTGGTGTTGGGCTTTTCAGGGTTACGATCCACGACCCACGCCTTTGCGGTGTTGGGCTGTCCAGGGGCTAGGATTCATGACCCAAGGCTTTGCGGTGTGGGGCTGTCTAGGGATAGGAACCGTGACCCAAGCCTGTGTGGTGTGGGCTGTTCAGGGTTACGATCCACGACCAAAGCCTTTGCGCTGCTGGGCTGTCCAGGGCTAGGATCCGCGGCCCAAGCCTTCCCGGTGTAAGGCTGTCCAGGGCTAGGATCCACGACCCATGCCTTTCCGGTGTGGGGCTGTCCAGGGCTGGGAACGGTGACCCAAGAATTTGTGGAATGGGGCTGTCCAGGGCTAGAATCCACAACCCAAGCCTTTTGGGTGTGGGGCTGTCCAGGGATAGGATCCACGACCCAATAATTTGTGGTGTAGGGCTTTCTAGGCTAGGAGTCATGACCCGAGCCTTTTCGGTGTGGGGCTGTCCAGGGCTAGGAACCGTGACCCAAGCCTGTGTGGTGTGGGGCTGTTCAGGATTATGATCAACGACCCAAGCCTTTGCGGTGTTGGCTGTCCTGGGCTAGGATTCATGACCCAAGCCTGTGTGGTGTGGGGCTGTCCAGGGCTAGGATCCACGACACACACCTTTCTGGTGTGGGGTTGTCTAGGGCTACATTCCACGACCCAAGCTTTGCGGTGTTGGGCTGTCCCAGGGCTAAGATCCACGACCCAAGTCTATGCGGTGTGGGGCTGTCCAGGGCTAGGATTCACGACCCAAGCCTTTTCGGTGTGGGGCTGTCCAGGGCTAGGATCCACGACCTAAACCTGTGTGGTGTGGTGCTGTTCAGGGTTACGATCCACGACCCAAGCCTTTGTGCTGCTGGCTGTCCAGGGCTAGGATACATGACCCAAGAACCTGGGTGTGGGGCTGTCCAGGGCTAGGATCCAAGACCCAAGCCTTTCCGGTGTTGGGCTGTCCAGGGCTAGGAACCGTGACACAAGAATTTGTAGAGTGGGGCTGTCCAGGGCTAGGATCCGCGACCCAAGCCTTTCCGGTGTGGGGCTGTCCAGGGCTAGGATCCATGACCCAAGCCTGTGTGGTGTGGCTCTTTTCAGGGTTCCGACCCACGAACCAAGCCTTTGTGGTGTGGGGCTGTCCAGCGCTAGGAACCGTGACCCGAAAATTTGTGGTGCAGGGCTCACTAGGACTAAGATCCACGACCCACGTCTTTCCGGTGTGGGGCTGTCGAGGGCTAGGATCCACGACCCAAGCCTTTCCGGTGAGAGGCTGTCCAGGGCTAGGATCCACGACCCAAGCCTTCCCGGTGTGGGGCTGTCAGGGCTAGGATCCACAACCCAAGCCTTTTCCGCTGTGGGGATTTCCAGGGCTAGGAACCGTGACCCAAGAATTTGTGGAGTAGGGCTGTCCAAGGCTAGGATCCACGACCCAAGAACTTGTGGTGTAGGACTGTCTAGGGCTAAGATCCACGACCCACGACTTTCCGGTTTGGGGCTGTCCAGGGCTAGGATCCTTGACCCAAGCCTGTGTGGTGTGGAGCTGTTCAGGGTTACGACCCACAACCCAATTCTTTGCAGTGTTGGGCTGTCCAGGGCTAGGATTCATTAACCAAGCCTTTGTGGTGTGGGGCTATCCAGCGCTAGGAACCGTGACCCGAAAATTTGTGGTGCAGGGCTGACTAGGACTAAGATCCAAGACCAACGCCTTTCCGCTGTGGGGCCGTCCAGGGCTAGTATCCACGACCCAAGCCTTCCCGGTGTGGGGCTGTCCAGGCTAGGATCCACGACCCAAGCCTTTTTGGTGTTGGGCTGTCTAGGGCTAGGATCCACGACTCAAGCCTTTCCGGTGTGGGGCTGTCCAGGGCTAGGATCCACGACCCACGGCTTTCCGGTGTGGGGCTGTCCAGGGCTAGGATCCGTGACCCAAGCCTTTCCTGTGTGGGGCTGTCTAGGACTACGATCCACGACCCAAGCCTTTGCGGTGTTGGGCTGTCTAGGGCTAGGATCCAAGACCCAAGCCTTTGCGGTGTTGGGCTGTCCATGGCTAGGATCCACGACCCAAGCCTTTCCATTGTGGGGCTGTCCAAGGCTAGGATCCACGACCAAGCCTTTCCTGTGTGGGGCTGTCCAGGGCCCAAGCTGTCCCCGGCCCAAGCCTTCTCGGTGTAAGGCTGTCTAGGGCTAGGATCCACGACCCATGCCTTTCCGGTGTGGGGCTGTCCAGGGCTAGGAACCGTGACCCAAGAATTTGTAGAATTGGGCTGTCCAGGACTAGAATCCACGACCCAAGCCTTTCGGGTGTGGGGCTGTCCAGGGCTAGGATCCACGACCCAATAATTTGTAGTGTAGTGTAGGGCTTTCCAGGGCTAGGATTCATGACCCGAGCTTTTTCGGTGTGGGGCTGTCCAGGGCTAGGAACCGTGACCCAAGCCTGTGTGGTGTGGGGCTGTTCAGGGTTACGATCAACGACCCAAGCCTTTGTGGTGCTGGGCTGTCCAGGGCTAGGATTCATGACCCAAGCCTGTGTGGTGTTGGGCTGTCCAGGGCTAGGATCCACGACACAAGCCTTTCTGATGTGGGGCTGTCCAGAGGTAGGATCCACGACCCAAGCCTTCCCGGTGTGGGGTTGTCCAGGGCTAGGAACCGTGACCTAAGAATTTGTGGAGTGTGGCTGTCCAGGGATAGGATCCACGACCCAAGCCTTTCCGGTGTGGGGCTGTCCAGGGCTAAGATCCACAACCCATGTGTGTGTGTGCGCGCTACTAACATACAGGCAATTGTTTGCTCTGATATTATCATAAATTGCAACAAAAATAAAAGATCGAACTAATCATGTAGTCGCTGGCGTCATCTTGAAACTGTATAGCCGCAAGTGGTGATGATTTTGAAATGTATCTTTACCAGAATAATGAGTTTGTAGCATGTTTAAAAGCTGAGGTGTTTGGAATGTTCGTCACGTTTCAGTGAACATGTAATGGTCAATACACATGCACCGCTTGACCAGATGTATGCAAATGTTGTACCTGCTAACTGACTAGTCAATATAGAATTGATTTACTGAACACTTTACTATATATCCTCGATCAAGGTGTACGATCTCCTGACTTGTTGACATCAATATCATTCTGCCGTTATGGGATCAAGACGAAAATCACAAAACAAGACAGCGCACACGGATATAGAAGAAATAGAGATGAATCCAGATAAGTTTGCTCAAATTTTACTTAGTTGTCTGAAAGACAAAGAAGTTATTAAACAGTTTCGTGACGTCACAGGATTTCAGAATATTCAGGACAGTGTTAACAGTCTCAGTAGAAATATTGAGAACTTAAAAAAAACTATTGAGGCAAAAGATGTTGTCATCACGGCTTTAAAAGAGGAAGTAAAAACGCTGAATCATAAAGTAGACGACCTGGAACAATATTCACGCCGGAACTCTGTTCGGGTAACTGGTATACCGGGGAATGAAAATGAGGACATTGGTAAAAGTGTATTAGAGATGATCAATAACAGGATGAAAGTAGAACCTCCGGTTCAGGCTCATGAACTTGATCGGGTACATCGCGTTGGACGACTCCAAGAGCACAAGTCACGAGCTGTTCTCGTCAAGTTTGCCACGTATGCCAGTCGTCACAGAGTGTATTCGGAAAGGCGGCGACTAAATCCTAGGCGAAAGATTGACGGTGCAGCTAAAGAGGCCACGACAGACAACGAAAAAACAGAAGAGGAGCAACCACGGATTTATTTAAATGAGGACCTGAGCAAGGTACGATCAGAACTATTATTCTTATCGAGAAAAGCAAAACGCGGAACTAAGATAATGGATTGTTGGTCCTACGATGGAAGAATTGTCGTCAAAGACTTAAAAGGCAAGATCTCAACCGTGACGTCAGAGAATGAACTCATTACCTGTTTTTATAACAAAGCTTAGTTTTATTATTATTATTATCATTATTATTGAACTTTAAAATCACCCGGGCTTTCAAGCTACTGATTTTTCATGATAGACATCAATTTTTGTATCATTATTTTTACTATTACACATTTTAGTTATTTTTGTACAATACACTCACACTTAAATCGATTGTTAGAGTATACACTTCATAACCATGGATAGTTATTAATGGATTTATGTAATATATGTAACAGATTTATAAGTAGTCATTCTTATAAACTAAAATGTTTTGCTTGTAAATGTTTATTTCACCTTACGTGTATAACCGGTTTGACAAAAAAAGATTTTAGATCACTTAGTAAATCTAATTGGATGTGTAAATTATGTGCAATAGAACTATTTCCTTTCAATCACATTGAAGACGATAACATATTTATTAATATTATTAGCGATCAGTGTAATATACCTCTATCTTTATCCATTGATGAATTAGAAAAAAGAGTACTAAATGTTTTTGAAACAAATGATATTGATGATACTGGATTTATAGACCCTCTGAATGACTTAGACCCAGATCAGCATTATTTTAATGAACTCGGTTCTTATACGGAGTGTAAATATTACTTGGAAGCAGGTTTTAATAAGAAGTTACAGAGTTTAAATATATCTAATGATAATTACTCATTTATTCATCTTAATATACGTAGTGTGATGAAGAACATGTCACATTTTGAGAATTATCTCCAAAATATACACCATAAGTTTACTTTTATTGGCCTGTCAGAGACTTGGATTAATGAAGGTACTGCCGATTTGTTTTCAATTAATGGATATGTATGTGAACATAAATTTAGATCATGTAAACGCGGAGGAGGTATTTCAATTTTTATTAGGGATCAGGTTCCATATATTTTAAGGAATGACTTACTTGTATTTCAAACTGATTTTGAAAGTATATTTATTGAAGTAGAGGGTAAATACATGAATAGTGATGTTAATGTTATTATTGGCGTCATTTATAGACCACCAGATAATGATATCAATGTTTTTACACAGAAACTTATTAATGTTCTGAATTCTATTCACAAAGAAAAAAAAACATGTTACCTTATGGGTGATTTTAATATAAATTTATTAAATTCAAATATACATAATCCTACTTGTGAATTTGTTGACACATTGTATGAATATAACTTCTTCCCATTAATTAACAAACCTACTCGTGTTACAAAAGTATCAGCAACACTTATTGACAACATCTTTACAAACAATATAAAACACAAGGGTATTTTATCTTCTATTTTATATACAGATATCACTGATCATTTTCCAATTTGTCATATACTTAATAATAATGTACAACATGAATCGTCAATTATTATTAAAAGAGATATGAACTATAATAACGTGATTAAATTCCATAATCTTGTTAAAACTACCGACTGGAGTTTTGTCTGCTTGGAGAGCTCTTGCCAAGCATCATTTTCACTTTTCCATAAAAAATTACTTGAGTATTTTAACGCTTGCTTCCCCATTAAACATGTTAAGTCGCATTATAAAAATAGAAAATGTTGGCTAAGTGATACCCTGAAAAGGTTAATTATTAAAAAGAATAAAACATATTTACTATTCAAAAAGTTTCCTAATGTAACCAACGAAGTTTTATATAAACAGTATAGATCTAAAGTAAATTCTGAAATGCGCGTAGCTGAACGCAAATATTACCAGAACATGCTCGAAAATAACAAATTCAATCTAAAAAAGACCTGGCAGATATTGAAAGATAGCATAGGGAAATCGAAACCAGGTAATATGAGTGACAAATTTTTAATAAATGGTAGTATTGTAGAGGACAGTCAAGTCATTGCTAATGCATTTAATGATTTTTATATAAACATAGGCTCCAATTTAGCAGGTAAAATTAAACCTAATAATCCATATATAAATCCGATAAGTTATATAAAAAATGATGTTACAGATAGCATTTTTATTGCACCTGCAACTAATGCGGAAATACTTAAAATATTTAATACTTTGAAAAAAAACAGTGCTGGGTGGGATGGTTTAACACAATCCCTGCTCAAACCAATATTCTTGAACGTAACTGAACCCCTTACTCATGTGATGAATTTATCTTTAGCTCAGGGCATTGTCCCTCTAGAACATAAAATTGCTAAGGTTACGCCTTTGTTTAAAAATGATAATAAAATGTATGTAAATAATTATAGACCTGTATCTGTATTACCATTGTTATCTAAAATCCTAGAACGACTGATGTATAACAGAATATTAACATTTATTAATAAACATGACATATTATATAGATATCAGTTTGGTTTCAGACAAAATTACTCAACAAATTTAGCTTTAATAACATTAGTTGATAAAATTACTGAATCATTACAAAAAGGAGAATGTGTTTTAGGTGTATTTTTAGATTTTAGTAAGGCATTTGATACAGTTAATCATAAAATTTTATTGGACAAATTATATTTATATGGAATTCGTGGTACAGCACTAGATTGGATCACAAATTATCTCTCGGATCGAAAACAATATGTAGTCTACAATAATACTAAATCAGATGAAAAACATATTACTTGTGGGGTTCCACAGGGTTCTATCTTGGGACCTCTTTTATTTTTATTGTACGTTAATGATATTTGCAATGTATCTGACATCCTGTTTCCTATTCTATTTGCAGATGATACCAACATATTCTTGAATGGTAAAAATACTGATGAATTAGTACAATGTATGAACTGTGAGTTAAACAAAGTTGTTATTTGGTTAGCCGCTAATAAGTTATCTTTAAACATTAAAAAGACACATTTTATGATTTTCCGCTCGAAACGATGTTGTATTGATAACCAACAAGATATAAGAATTTGTGACCAAAAAATAGAATTTGTTGAACACACTAAATTTCTTGGGATCTACATTGACTCTAAGTTATCTTGGAGTCAACATATATCCTATTTAAAAACTAAATTATCTAAAGGTATTGGAGTCCTAAGAAAGGCAAGAAAATTATTATCTAAGGATATGTTAGTTACACTGTATAATTCCTTAGTTTTTCCTTATCTAAATTATTGTTTAGAGGTTTGGGGTGGTGCTCAAGATATTCATATAAAATCTCTAATTATTCTTCATAAACGAACTATTAGATTGATCACCTGTTCGTCTCGGATGACACACACAAAACCAATTTTTCTCCAATTAAATTTATTAACACTGAAAGAGTTAAATTTATACAAGGTTGGATTGTTAATGTTTAAGATAGTTCACAAAATAAATGTACCAAAACATATTAATGATTACTTCAATGTTAATGCAGATGTTCACACTTATAATACCAGACATGCATCCTTATTTCGGTTACCACTTACCCGTACTAACTTGATGAAAAGAACTTTTAGATATATAGGTGTCAAAATATGGAATAGAATTAGTGGTAGTATAAATCATAAAGTGCCAATTGGATCTTTTAAAATAAACCTTAAAAAATATATTATGTATAACTATTGCATGGATATTTTTGAACATTGATTTGTTTTATGTTTTATATAATCTTTAATATATTGTTAACAAATGTATCGTTATGTGGGTAGTGATAATTTGTGTGTACTTTAGATTTGATTTTGTTATTTTGTTTGCACTGCATGCACATACTCAATTAAGGAGTTTTAATATGAAGTTTAAGTTTAAAGGGCATATAGGCAAATCTGCCTTTTTCCCGTTGCCACCATTTGTATTACGGTTATTTGTTTATATTGATTGTTGGAATTTTTATGGCAATAAACACAATTATTATATTATTATTATATTATTATTAAGTCTATGTGGTGTGGGGCTGTCCAGGGCTAGGATTCACGACCCAAGCCTTTTCGGTGTGGGGCTGTCCAGGGCTAGGATCCACGACCTAGGCCTGTGTGATGTGGGGCTGTTCAGGGCTAGGATCCACGACCCAAGCCTTTCCGGTGTTGGGCTGTCCAGGGCTAGGAAGCGTGACCCAAGAATTTTTAGAGTGGGGCTGTCCAGGGCTAGGATCCACGACCCAAGCCTTTCCGGTGTGGGGCTGTCCAGGGCTAGGATCCATGACCCAAGCCTGTGTGGTGTGGATCTGTTCAGGGTTACGACCCACGAACCAAGCCTTTGCGGTGTTTGGCTGTCCAAGGCTAGGATTCATGAACCAAGTCTTTGTGGTGTGGGGCTGTCCAGCGCTAGGAACCGTGACCCGAAAATATGTGGTGCAGGGCTGACTAGGACTCAGATCCACGACCCAAGCCTTTCCGGTGTGGGGCTGTCAGGGCTAGGATCCACAACCCAAGCCTTTTCCGGTGTGGGGATTTCCAGGGCTAGGAACCGTGACCCAAGAATTTGTGGAGAAGGGCTGTCCAAGGCTAGGATCCACGACCCAAGAATTTGTGGTGTAGGACTGTCTAGGGCTAAGATCCACGACCCACGACTTTCCGGTGTGGGGCTGTTCAGGGCTAGGATCCATGACCCAAGCCTGTGTGGTGTGGAGCTGTTCAGGGTTACGACCCACGACCCAAGCCTTTGCGGTGTTGGGCTGTCCAGGGCTAGGATTCATGAAACAAGCCTTTGTGGTGTGGGGCTATCCAGCGCTAGGAACCGTGACCCGAAAATTTGTGGTGCAGGGCTGACTAGGACTAAGATCCACGACCGAGGCCTTTCCGTTGTGGGGCTGTCCAGGGCTAGGATCCACATACCAAGCCTTTCTGGTGTGGGGCTGTCCAGGGCTAGGATCCACGACCCAAGCCTTTTCGGTGTGGGGCTGTCTAGGGCTAGGGTCCACGACTCAAGCCTTTCCGGAGTGGGGCTGTCCAGGGCTAGGATCCACGACCCACGACTTTCTGGTGTGGGGCTGTCCAGGGCTAGGATCCGTGACCCAAGCCTTTCCTGTGTGGGGCTGTCTAGGGCTACGATCCACGACCCAAGCCTTTGCGGTGTTGGGCTGTCTAGGGCTAGGATCTACGATCCACGCCTTTCTGGTGTTGGGTTGTCTAGGGCAACGACCCACGACCCAAGCTTTCGCGGTTTTGGGCTGTCTAGCGCTAGGATACACGACCCAAGCCTTTGCCGTGTTGGGCTGTCCATGGCTAGGATCCACGACCCAAGCCTTTCCATTGTGGGGCTGTCCAAGGCTAGGATCCACGACCAAGCCTTTCCTGTGTGGGGCTGTCCAGGGCTAGGATCTACGACCCAAGCCTTTCCGGTGTGGGGCTGTCCAGGGCTAGGATCCACGACCCAAACCTTTATGGTGTGGGGCTGTCTAGGGCTACGATCCACGACCCAAGCCTTTGCGCTGTTGGGCTGTCCAGGACTAAGATTCATGACCCAAGCCTTTGTGGTGTGGGGCTGTCCAGGGCTAGGAACCGTGACCCGAGAATTTGTGATGTAGGGCTGTCTAGGGCTAAGATCCACGACCCACGCCTTTCCGGTGTGGGGTTGTCCAGGGCTAGGATCCACGAACCAAACCCTTTTGGTGTGGGGCTGTCTATGGCTACGATCTACGACCCAAGCCATTCCGGTGTGAGGCGGTCCAGGGCTGGGATCCTTGACCCAAGCTTTTTCCGGTGTGGGGATTTCCATTGCTAGGAACCGTGACCCGATAATTTGTGGAGTGGGGCTGTCCAGGGCTAGGATCCACGACCCAAGAATTTGTGGTGTAGGACTGTCTAGGGCTAAGATCCACGACCCAAGCCTTTCCCGTGTGGGGCTGTCCAGGGCTAGGATCCACTACCCACGACTTTCCGGTGTGGGGCTGTCCATGGCTAGGATCCACGACCCAAGCCTTTCCTGTGTGGGGCTGTCTAGGGCTACGATCCACGACCCAAGCCTTCGCAGTGTTGGGCTGTCTAGGGCTAGGATCCACGACCCAAGAATTTGTGGTGTAGGACTGTCTAGGGCTAAGATCCACGACCCAAGCCTTTCCCGTGTGGGGCTGTCCAGGGCTAGGATCCACTACCCACGACTTTCCGGTGTGGGGCTGTCCATGGCTAGGATCTACGACCCAAGCCTTTCCTGTGTGGGGCTCTCTAGGGCTACGATCCACGACCCAAGCCTTCGCAGTGTTGGGCTGTCTAGGGCTAGGATCCACGATCCAAGCCTTTGCGGTGTCGGGCTGTCCATGGCTAGGATCCACGACCCTAGCCTTTTAATTGTGGGGCTGTCCAAGGCTAGGATCCACGACCAAGCCTTTCCTGTGTGGGGCTGTCCAGGGCTAGGAATCGTGACCCAAGAATTTTTGGAGTGGGGCTGTCCAGTGCTAGGATCTACGACCCAAGCCTTTCCGGTGTGAGGCGGTCCAGGGCTAGGATTCTTGACCCAAGTCCTAGTTGTGTGGGGCAGTTCAGGGTTACGATTCACGCCTCTCCTCTGTGGGGTTGTCCAGGGATAGGATCCACGAACCAAACCTTTTTGGTGTGATGCTGTCCAGGGCTACAATCCACGAACCAAGCCTTTGGGGTGTGGGGATCCACGACCCAAGCCTTTGCGTTGTGGGTGTGTCCAGGGCTAGGATCCGTGACCCAAGAATTTGTGGTGTAGGGCTGTCTAGGGCTAGAATCCATGCCCCAAGCCTTTTTTGTGTGGGGCTGTCCAGGGCTAGGATCCACGACCCAAGCCTGTGTGGTGTGGGGCTCTTCAGGGTTACGATCCACGACCCAAGCCTTTGCGGTGTTGGGCTGTCCATGGCTAGGATCCACGACCCAAGCCTTTCCATTGTGGGGCTGTCCAAGGCTAGGATCCACGACCAAGCCTTTCCTGTGTGGGGCTGTCCAGGGCTAGGATCTACGACCCAAGCCTTTCCGGTGTGGGGCTGTCCAGGGCTAGGATCTTTGACCCAAGCCCTAGTGGTGTGGGGCTGTTCAGGGGTACGATTCACGCCTCTCCTGTGTGGGGCTGTCCAGGGATAGGATCCACGAACCAAACCTTTTTGGTGTGAGGCTGTACAGGGCTACGATCCACGACCCAAGCCTTTGGGGTGTGGGGATCATCGACCAAAGCCTTTGCGGTGTGGGTCTGTCCAGGGCTAGGAACCGTGACCCAAGAATTTGTAGTGCTGGGCTGTCTAGGACTAGAATCCATAACCCAAGCCTTTTTGGTGTGGGGCTGTCCAGGGCTAGGATCCACGACCCGAGCTTTTCCGGTGTGAAGCTGTCCAAGGCTAGGATCCACGACCCAAGCCTTTCCTGTGTGGGGCTGTCCAAGGCTAGAAACCGTGACCCAAAAATTTGTGGAGTGGGGCTGTCCAAGGCTAGGATCTACGACCCAAGCCTTTCCCATGTGGGGCTGTCCAGGGCTAGGATTCGTGACCCAAGCCTGTGTGGTGTGAGGCTGTTCAGGGTTACGATACAAGACCCAAGCCTTTCCGGTGTTGGGCTGTAAAGGACTAGGATCGACGACCCAAGCTTTTTTGGTGTGGGGCTGTCCAAGGATGGGATCCACGACCCAAGCCTTTTCGGTGTGGAGCTGTCCAAGGCTGGGATCCACGACCCAGGCATTTCTGGTGTGACGCTGTCCAGGGAAAGGAACCGTGACCCAAGAATTTGTGGACTGGGGCTGTCCAGGGCTAGGATCCACGACCTAGGAATTTGTGGTGTAGCGCTGTCTAGGGCTAAGATCCATGACCCACGCCTTTTCGGTGTAGGGCTGTCCAGGGCTAGGATTCATGACACAAGCCTTCCCGGTGTGGGGCTGTGTAGGGCTACGATGCACAACCCAAGCCTTTGCGGTGTTGGGCTGTCCAGGGCTAGGATCCACGACCCAAACCTTTATGGTGTGGGGCTGTCTAGAACTACGATCCATGGCCCAAGCCTTTGCGGTGCTGGGCTGTCTAGGGGTAGGATCCACGACCCAAGCCTTTTTGGTTTGGGGTGGTCCAGGGCTAGGATCCACGACCTAAGCCTTTCTGGCGTGGGGCTATTCAGGGCTAGGAACCGTGACCCAAGAATTTGTGAGGTGGGGCTGTCCAGGGCTAGGATCTACGACCCAAGCCTTTTCGGTATGGGGCTGTCCAGGGCTGGGAACGGTGACCCAAGAATTTGTGGAATGGGGCTGTCCAGGGCTAGAATCCACAACCCAAGCCTTTTGGGTGTGGGGCTGTCCAGGGATAGGATCCACGACCCAATAATTTGTGGTGTAGGGCTTTCAAGGGCTAGGATTCATGACCCGAGCCTTTTCGGTGTGGGGCTGTCCAGGGCTAGGAACCGTGACCCAAGCCTGTGTGATGTGGGGCTGTTCAGGGTTATGATCAACGACCCAAGCCTTTGCGGTGTTGGGCTGTCCAGGGCTAGGATCGACGACCCAAGCCTTTTCGGTGTGGGGCTGTCCAGGGCTAGGATCCACGACCCAGGATTCATGACCCAAGCCTTTGCGGTGTGGTGCTGTCCAGGGCTAGGAACCGTGACCCTAGCCTGTGTGGTGTTGGGCTTTTCAGGGTTACGATCCACGACCCACGCCTTTGCGGTGTTGGGCTGTCCAGGGCTAGGACTCATGACCCAAGGCTTTGCGGTGTGGGGCTGTCCAGGGATTGGAACCGTGACCCAAGCCTTTGTGGTGTGGGCTGTTCAGGGTTACGATCCACGACCAAAGCCTTTGCGCTGCTGGGCTGTCCAGGGCTAGGATCCGCGGCCCAAGCCTTCCAGGTGTAAGGCTGTCCAGGGCTAGGATCCACGACCCATGCCTTTCCGGTGTGGGGCTGTCCAGGGCTGGGAACGGTGACCCAAGAATTTGTGGAATGGGGCTGTCCAGGGCTAGAATCCACAACCCAAGCCTTTTGGGTGTGGGGCTGTCCAGGGATAGGATCCACGACCCAATAATTTGTGGTGTAGGGCTTTCTAGGGCTAGGATTCATGACCCGAGCCTTTTCGGTGTTGGGCTGTCCAGGGCTAGGAACCGTGACCCAAGCCTGTGTGGTGTGGGGCTGTTCAGGGTTATGATCAACGACCCAAGCCTTTGCGGTGTTGGGCTGTCCTGGGCTAGGATTCATGACCCAAGCCTGTGTGGTGTGGGGCTGTCCAGGGCTAGGATCCACGACACACACCTTTCTGGTGTGGGGTTGTCTAGGGCTACATTCCACGACCCAAACCTTTGCGGTGTTGGGCTGTCCAGGGCTAAGATCCACGACCCAAGTCTATGCGGTGTGGGGCTGTCCAGGGCTAGGATTCACGACCCAAGCCTTTTCGGTGTGGGGCTGTCCAGGGCTAGGATCCACGACCTAAACCTGTGTGGTGTGGGGCTGTTCAGGGTTACGATCCACGACCCAAGCCTTTGGGCTGCTGGGCTGTCCAGGGCTAGGATCCATGACCCAAGAACCTGGTGTGGGGCTGTCCAGGGCTAGGATCCAAGACCCAAGCCTTTCCGGTGTTGGGCTGTCCAGGGCTAGGAACCGTGACACAAGAATTTGTAGAGTGGGGTTGTCCAGGGCTAGGATCCACGACCCAAGCCTTTCCGGTGTGGGGCTGTCCATGGCTAGGATCCATGACCCAAGCCTGTGTGGTGTGGCTCTTTTCAGGGTTACGACCCACGAACCAAGCCTTTGTTGTGTGGGGCTGTCAAGCGCTAGGAACCGTGACCCGAAAATTTGTGGTGCAGGGCTCACTAGGACTAAGATCCACGACCCACGCCTTTCCGGTGTGGGGCTGTCGAGGGCTAGGATCCACGACCCAAGCCTTTCCGGTGAGAGGCTGTCCAGGGCTAGGATCCACGACCCAAGCCTTCCCGGTGTGGGGCTGTCAGGGCTTGAATCCACGACCCAAGCCTTTCCATTGTGGGGCTGTCCAAGGCTAGGATCCACGACCAAGCCTTTCCTGTGTGGGGCTGTCCAGGGCTAGGATCTACGACCCAAGCCTTTCCGGTGTGGGGCTGTCCAGGGCTAGGATCTTTGACCCAAGCCCTAGTGGTGTGGGGCTGTTCAGGGGTACGATTCACGCCTCTCCTGTGTGGGGCTGTCCAGGGATAGGATCCACGAACCAAACCTTTTTGGTGTGAGGCTGTACAGGGCTACGATCCACGACCCAAGCCTTTGGGGTGTGGGGATCATCGACCAAAGCCTTTGCGGTGTGGGTCTGTCCAGGGCTAGGAACCGTGACCCAAGAATTTGTAGTGCTGGGCTGTCTAGGACTAGAATCCATAACCCAAGCCTTTTTGGTGTGGGGCTGTCCAGGGCTAGGATCCACGACCCGAGCTTTTTTGGTGTGGGGCTGTCTAGGGCTACGATTCTAAACCCAAGCCTTTGTGGTGTTAAGCTTTCCAGGGCTAGGTTTCACGACCCAAGCCTTTATGGCGTGGGGCTGTCCAGGGCTAGGATTCATGACCCAAGCCTTTGCGGTGTGGGGATTCATGACCCAAGCCTTTGCGGTGTGGGGCTGTCCAGGGCTAGCATCCACGACCCAAGCCTGTGTGCTGTGGGGTTGCTCAGGGTTACGATCCACGACCACAAGCCTATGCGGTGTTGGGCTGTCCAGGGCTAGGATTCATGTTCCAAGCCTTTGTGGTGTGAGGCTGTTCAGGGTTACGATCCACGACGCAAGCCTCTGCGGTGTAGGGGTGTTTAGGGCTACGATCCACGACCCAAACCTTTGCAGTGTTGGGCTGTCTAGGGCTACGATCTACGACCTAAGCATTTGCGGTGTTGGGCTGTCCAGGGACAGGATCCATGACCCAGGCCTTTCCGGTGTGGGGCTGTCCAGGGCTAGGATCCAAGACCCAAGCCTTTCCGGTTTGGGGCTGTCCAGGGCTAGGATCCACGACCCAAGCCTTTCTGTTGTGGGGCTGTCGAGTGCTAGGAACCGTGACCCGAGAACTTGTGGTGTAGGGCTGTCTAAGGCTAGGATCCACGATCCAAGCCTGTGTGATGTGGGGCTGTTCAGGGTTATGATCCACGACCACAAGCCTATGCGGTGTTGGGCTGTCCAGGGCTAGGATTCATGACCCAAGCCTTTGCTGTGTGGGGCTGTCCATGGCTAGGATCCACGACCCAAGCCTGTGTGGTGTAGGGCTGTTCAGGGTTACAATCCAAGACCACAAGCCTATGCGGTGTTGGGCTGTCCAGGGCTAGGATTCATGACCCAAGCCTGTGTGGTGTGGGGCTGTTCAGGGTTACTATACACAACCCGAAGCCTTACCGGTGTTGGGCTGTCCAGGGCTAGGATTCATGATTCACGCCTTTCCGGTGTGGGGCTGTCTAGGGCTACGATCCACGACCCAAGCCTCTGCGGTGTTGGGTGTCTAGGGCTACGATCCACGACCCAAGCCTTTGCGGTGTTGGGCAGTCCAGGGCTAGGATCCACGACCCAAGCTTTTCCGGTGTGAAGCTGTCCAAGGCTAGGATCCACGACCCAAGCCTTTCCTGTGTGGGGCTGTCCAAGGCTAGAAACCGTGACTCAAAAATTTGTGGAGTGGGGCTGTCCAAGGCTAGGATCTACGACCCAAGCCTTTCCCATGTGGGGCTGTCCAGGGCTAGGATTCGTGACCCAAGCCTGTGTGGTGTGAGGCTGTTCAGGGTTATGATCAACGACCCAAGCCTTTGCGGTGTTGGGCTGTCCTGGGCTAGGATTCATGACCCAAGGCTTTGCGGTGTGGGGCTGTCTAGGGATAGGAACCGTGACCCGAAAATTTGTGGTGCAGGGCTGTCTAGGACTAAGATCCACGACCCACGCCTTTCCTGTGTGGGGCTGTCCAGGGCTAGGATCGACGACCCAAGCCTTTTCGGTGTGGGGCTGTCCAGGGCTAGGATCCACGACCCAGGATTCATGACCCAAGCCTTTGCGGTGTGGTGCTGTCCAGGGCTAGGAACCGTGACCCTAGCCTGTGTGGTGTTGGGCTTTTCAGGGTTACGATCCACGACCCACGCCTTTGCGGTGTTGGGCTGTCCAGGGCTAGGATTCATGACCCAAGGCTTTGCGGTGTGGGGCTGTCCAGGGATAGGAACCGTGACCCAAGCCTTTGTGGTGTGGGCTGTTCAGGGTTACGATCCACGACCAAAGCCTTTGCGCTGCTGGGCTGTCCAGGGCTAGGATCCGCGGCCCAAGCCTTCCCGGTGTAAGGCTGTCCTGGGCTAGGCTCCACGACCCATGCCTTTCCGGTGTGGGGCTGTCCAGGGCTGGGAACGGTGACCCAAGAATTTGTGGAATGGGGCTGTCCAGGGCTAGAATCCACAACCCAAGCCTCTTGGGTGTGGGGCTGTCCAGGGATAGGATCCACGACCCAATAATTTGTGGTGTAGGGCTTTCTAGGGCTAGGATTCATGACCCGAGCCTTTTCGGTGTTGGGCTGTCCAGGGCTAGGAACCGTGACCCAAGCCTGTGTGGTGTGGGGCTGTTCAGGGTTATGATCAACGACTCAAGCCTTTGCGGTGTTGGGCTGTCCTGGGCTAGGATTCATGACCCAAGCCTGTGTGGTGTGGGGCTGTCCAGGGCTAGGATCCACGACACACACCTTTCTGGTGTGGGGTTGTCTAGGGCTACATTCCACGACCCAAACCTTTGCGGTGTTGGGCTGTCCAGGGCTAAGATCCACGACCCAAGTCTATGCGGTGTGGGGCTGTCCAGGGCTAGGATTCACGACCCAAGCCTTTTCGGTGTGGGGCTGTCCAGGGCTAGGATCCACGACCTAAACCTGTGTGGTGTGGGGCTGTTCAGGGTTACGATCCACGACCCAAGCCTTTGGGATGCTGGGCTGTCCAGGGCTAGGATTCATGACCCAAGAACCTGGTGTGGGGCTGTCCAGGGCTAGGATCCAAGACCCAAGCCTTTCCGGTGTTGGGCTGTCCAGGGCTAGGAACCGTGACACAAGAATTTGTAGAGTGGGGTTGTCCAGGGCTAGGATCCACGACCCAAGCCTTTCCGGTGTGGGGCTGTCCAGGGCTAGGATCCATGACCCAAGCCTGTGTGGTGTGGCTCTTTTCAGGGTTACGACCCACGAACCAAGCCTTTGTTGTGTGGGGCTGTCAAGCGCTAGGAACCGTGACCCGAAAATTTGTGGTGCAGGGCTCACTAGGACTAAGATCCACGACCCACGCCTTTCCGGTGTGGGGCTGTCGAGGGCTAGGATCCACGACCCAAGCCTTTCCGGTGAGAGGCTGTCCAGGGCTAGGATCCACGACCCAAGCCTTCCCGGTGTGGGGCTGTCAGGGCTTGGATCCACAACCCAAGCCTTTTCCGCTGTGGGGATTTCCAGGGCTAGGAACCGTGACCCAAGAATTTGTGGAGTAGGGCTGTCCAAGGCTAGGATCCACGACCCAAGAACTTGTGGTGTAGGACTGTCTAGGGCTAAGATCCACGACCCACGACTTTCCGGTGTGGGGCTGTCCAGGGCTAGGATCCTTGACCCAAGCCTGTGTGGTGTGGAGCTGCTCAGGGTTACGACCCACAACCCAATTCTTTGCAGTGTTGGGCTGTCCAGGGCTAGGATTCATTAACCAAGCCTTTGTGGTGTGGGGCTATCCAGCGTGACCCGTATCGAACCGTGACCCGAAAATTTGTGGTGCAGGGCTGACTAGGACTAAGATCCAAGACCAACGCCTTCCCGGTGTGGGGCCGTCCAGGGCTAGTATCCACGACCCAAGCCTTCCCGGTGTGGGGCTGTCCAGTGCTAGGATCCACGACCCAAGCCTTTTTGGTGTGGGGCTGTCTAGGGCTAGGATCCACGACTCAAGCCTTTTTGGTGTGGGGCTGTCCAGGGCTAGGATCCACGACCCACGACTTTCCGGTGTGGGGCTGTCCAGGGCTAGGATCCGTGACCCAAGCCTTTCCTGTGTGGGGCTGTCTAGGACTACGATCCACGACCCAAGCCTTTGCGGTGTTGGGCTGTCTAGGGCTAGGATCCAAGACCCAAGCCTTTGCGGTGTTGGGCTGTCCATGGCTAGGATCCACGACCCAAGCCTTTCCATTGTGGGGCTGTCCAAGGCTAGGATCCACGACCAAGCCTTTCCTGTGTGGGGCTGTCCAGGGCCCAAGCTGTCCCCGGCCCAAGCCTTCTCGGTGTAAGGCTGTCCAGGGCTAGGATCCACGACCCATGCCTTTCCGGTGTGAGGCTGTCCAGGGCTAGGAACCGTGACCCAAGAATTTGTAGAATGGGGCTGTCCAGGACTAGAATCCACGACCCAAGCCTTTCGGGTGTGGGGCTGTCCAGGGCTAGGATCCACGACCCAATAATTTGTAGTGTAGGGCTTTGCAGGGCTAGGATTCATGACCCGAGCCTTTTCGGTGAGGGGCTGTCCAGGGCTAAGAACCGTGACCCAAGCCTGTGTGGTGTGGGGCTGTTCAGGGTTACGATCAACGACCCAAGCCTTTGTGGTGCTGGGCTGTCCAGGGCTAGGATTCATGACCCAAGCCTGTGTGGTGTTGGGCTGTCCAGGGCTAGGATCCACGACACAAGCCTTTCTGATGTGGGGCTGTCCAGAGGTAGGATCCACGACCTAAGCCTTCCCGGTGTGGGGTTGTCCAGGGCTAGGAACCGTGACCTAAGAATTTGTGGAGTGTGGCTGTCCAGGGATAGGATCCACGACCCAAGCCTTTCCGGTGTGGGGCTGTCCAGGGCTAAGATCCACAACCCAAGTCTATGTGGTGTGGGGCTGTCCAGGGCTAGGATTCACGACCCAAGCCTTTTCGGTGTGGGGCTGTCCAGGGCTAGGATCCACGACCTAGGCCTGTGTGGTGTGGGGCTGTTCAGGGTTACGATCCACGACCCAAGCCTTTGTGCTTCTGGGTTTTCCAGGGCTAGGATCCATGACCCAAGCCTTTCCGGTGTTGGGCTGTCCAGGGCTAGGAAGCGTGACCCAAGAATTTGTAGAGTGGGGCTGTCCAGGGCTAGGATCCATGACCCAAGCCTGTGTGGTGTGGATCTGTTCAGGGTTACGACCCACGAACCAAGCCTTTGCGGTGTTGGGCTGTCCAGGGCTAGGATTCATGAACCAAGCCTTTGTGGTGTGGGGCTGTCCAGCGCTAGGAACCGTGACCCGAAAATATGTGGTGCAGGGCTGACTAGGACTAAGATCCACGACCCAAGCCTTTCCGGTGTGGGGCTGTCAGGGCTAGGATCCACAACCCAAGCCTTTTCCGGTGTGGGGATTCCCAGGGCTAGGAACCGAGACCCAAGAATTTGTGGAGTAGGGCTGTCTAAGGCTAGGATCCACGACCCAAGAATTTGTGGTGTAGGACTGTCTAGGGCTAAGATCCACGACCCACGACTTTCCGGTGTGGGGCTGTTCAGGGCTAGGAACCATGACCCAAGCCTGTGTGGTGTGGAGCTGTTCAGGGTTACGACCCACGACCCACGCCTTTCCGTTGTGGGGCTGTCCAGGGCTAGGATCCACATACCAAGCCTTTCCGGTGTGGGGCTGTCCAGAGCTAGGATCCACGACCCAAGCCTTTTCGGTGTGGGGCTGTCTAGGGCTAGGGTCCACGACTCAAGCCTTTCCGGTGTGGGGCTGTCCAGGGCTAGGATCCACGACCCACGACTTTCTGGTGTGGGGCTGTCCAGGGCTAGGATCCGTGACCCAAGCCTTTCCTGTGTGGGGCTGTCTAGGGCTACGATCCACGACCCAAGCCTTTGCGGTGTTGAGCTGTCTAGGGCTAGGATCTACGATCCACGTCTTTCTGGTGTTGGGTTGTCTAGGGCAACGACCCACGACCCAAGCTTTCGCGGTTTTGGGCTGTCTAGCGCTAGGATCCACGACCCAAGCCTTTGCCGTGTTGGGTTGTCCATGGCTAGGATCCACGACCCAAGCCTTTCCATTGTGGGGCTGTCCAAGGCTAGGATCCACGACCAAGCCTTTCCTGTGTGGGGCTGTCCAGGGCTAGGATCTACGACCCAAGCCTTTCCGGTGTGGGGCTGTCCAGGGCTAGGATCCACGACCCAAACCTTTATGGTGTGGGGCTGTCTAGGGCTACGATCCACGGCCCAAGCCATTGCGTTGTTGGGCTGTCCAGGGCTAAGATTCATGACCCAAGCCTTTGTGGTGTGGGGCTGTCCAGGGCTAGGAACCGTGACCCGAGAATTTGTGGTGTAGGGCTGTCTAGGGCTAAGATCCACGACCCACGCCTTTCCGGTGTGGGGTTGTCCAGGGCTAGGATCCACGAACCAAACCTTTTTGGTGTGGGGCTGTCTATGGCTACGATCTACGACCCAAGCCTTTCCGGTGTGAGGCGGTCCAGGGCTGGGATCCTTGAGCCAAGCTTTTTCCGGTGTGGGGATTTCCATTGCTAGGAACCGTGACCCAATAATTTGTGGAGTGGGGCTGTCCAGGGCTAGAAGCCACGACCCAAGAATTTGTGGTGTAGGACTGTCTAGGGCTAAGATCCACGACCCAAGCCTTTCCCGTGTGGGGCTGTCCAGGGCTAGGATCCACTACCCACGACTTTCCGGTGTGGGGCTGTCCATGGCTAGGATCCATGACCCAAGCCTTTCCTGTGTGGGGCTGTCTAGGGCTACGATCCACGACCCAAGCCTTCGCAGTGTTGGGCTGTCTAGGGCTAGGATCCACGACCCAAGAATTTGTGGTGTAGGACTGTCTAGGGCTAAGATCCACGACCCAAGCCTTTCCCGTGTGGGGCTGTCCAGGGCTAGGATCCACTACCCACGACTTTCCGGTGTGGGGCTGTCCATGGCTAGGATCCACGACCCAAGCCTTTCCTGTGTGGGGCTGTCTAGGGCTACGATCCACGACCCAAGCCTTCGCAGTGTTGGGCTGTCTAGGGCTAGGATCCACGATCCAGGCCTTTGCGGTGTCGGGCTGTCCATGGCTAGGATCCACGACCCAAGCCTTTTGATTGTGGGGCTGTCCAAGGCTAGGATCCACGACCAAGCCTTTCCTGTGTGGGGCTGTCCAGGGCTAGGAATCGTGACCTAGGAATTTTTGGAGTGGGGCTGTCCAGTGCTAGGATCTACGACCCAAGCCTTTCCGGTGTGAGGCGGTCCAGGGCTAGGATCCTTGACCCAAGTCCTAGTGGTGTGGGGCTGTTCAGGGTTACGATTCACGCCTCTCCTCTGTGGGGTTGTCCAGGGATAGGATCCACGAACCAAACCTTTTTGGTGTGATGCTGTCCAGGGCTACGATCCACGAACCAAGCCTTTGGGGTGTGGGGATCCACGACCCAAGCCTTTGCGTTGTGGGTGTGTCCAGGGCTAGGATCCGTGTCCCAAGAATTTGTGGTGTAGGGCTGTCTAGGGCTAGAAGCCATGCCCCAAGCCTTTTTTGTGTGGGGCTGTCCAGGGCTAGGATCCACGACCCAAGCCTGTGTGGTGTGGGGCTCTTTAGGGTTACGATCCACGACCCAAGCCTTTGCGGTGTTGGGCCGTCCATGGCAAGGATTCATGACCCAAGTCTGTGTGGTGTGGGGCTGTCCATGGCTAGGATCTACGATCCACGCCTTTCTGGTGTTGGGTTGTCTAGGGCTACGACCCACGACCCAAGCTTTCGCGGTGTTGGGCTGTCTAGGGCTAGGATCCACGACCCAAGCCTTTGCGGTGTTGGGCTGTCCATGGCTAGGATCCACGACCCAAGCCTTTCCATTGTGGGGCTGTCCAAGGCTAGGATCCACGACCAAGCCTTTCCTGTGTGGGGCTGTCCAGGGCTAGGATCTACGACCCAAGCCTTTCCGGTGTGGGGCTGTCCAGGGCTTGGATCTTTGACCCAAGCCCTAGTGGTGTGGGGCTGTTCAGGGGTACGATTCACGCCTCTCCTGTGTGGGGCTGTCCATGGATAGGATCCACGAACCAAACCTTTTTGGTGTGAGGCTGTCCAGGGCTACGATCCACGACCCAAGCCTTTGGGGTGTGGGGATCATCGACCAAAGCCTTTGCGGTGTGGGTCTGTCCAGGGCTAGGAACCGTGACCCAAGAATTTGTAGTGCTGGGCCGTCTAGGGCTAGAATCCATAACCCAAGCCTTTTTGGTGTGGGGCTGTCCAGGGCTAGGATCCACGACCCGAGCTTTTTTGGTGTGGGGCTGTCTAGGGCTACGATTCTAAACCCAAGCCTTTGTGGTGTTAAGCTTTCCAGGGCTAGGTTTCACGACCCAAGCCTTTATGGCGTGGGGCTGTCCAGGGCTAGGATTCATGACCCAAGCCTTTGTGGTGTGGGGATTCATGACCCAAGCCTTTGCGGTGTGGGGCTGTCCAGGGCTAGGATCCACGACCCAAGCCTGTGTGCTGTGGGGTTGCTCAGGGTTACGATCCACGACCACAAGCCTATGCGGTGTTGGGCTGTCCAGGGCTAGGATTCATGATCCAAGCCTTTGTGGTGTGGGACTGTTCAGGGGTACGATCCACGACGCAAGCCTCTGCGGTGTAGGGGTGTTTAGGGCTACGATCCACGACCCAAACCTTTGCAGTGTTGGGCTGTCTAGGGCTACGATCTACGACCTAAGCATTTGCGGTGTTGGGCTGTCCAGGGACAGGATCCATGACCCAGGCCTTTCCGGTGTGGGGCTGTCCAGGGCTAGGATCCAAGACCCAAGCCTTTCCGGTTTGGGGCTGTCCAGGGCTAGGATCCACGACCCAAGCCTTTCTGTTGTGGGGCTGTCGAGTGCTAGGAACCGTGACCCGAGAACTTGTGGTGTAGGGCTGTCTAAGGCTAGGATCCACGATCCAAGCCTGTGTGATGTGGGGGCTGTTCAGGGTTATGATCCACGACCACAAGCCTATGCGGTGTTGGGCTGTCCAGGGCTAGGATTCATGACCCAAGCCTTTGATGTGTGGGGCTGTCCATGGCTAGGATCCACGACCCAAGCCTGTGTGGTGTAGGGCTGTTCAGGGTTACAATCCAAGACCACAAGCCTATGCGGTGTTGGGCTGTCCAGGGCTAGGATTCATGACCCAAGCCTGTGTGGTGTGGGGCTGTTCAGGGTTACTATACACAACCCAAGCCTTCCCGGTGTTGGGCTGTCCAGGGCTAGGATTCATGATTCACGCCTTTGCGGTGTGGGGCTGTCTAGGGCTACGATCCACGACCCAAGCCTTTGCGGTGTTGGGTGTCTAGGGCAACGATCCACGACCCAAGCCTTTCCGATGTTGGGCAGTCCAGGGCTAGGATCCACGACCCAAGCTTTTCCGGTGTGAAGCTGTCCAAGACTAGGATCCACGACCCAAGCCTTTCCTGTGTGGGGCTGTCCAAGGCTAGGAACCGTGACCCAAAAAAATTGTGGAGTGGGGCTGTCCAAGGCTAGGATCTACGACCCAAGCCTTTCCGATGTGGGGCTGTCCAGGGCTAGGATTCGTGACCCAAGCCTGTGTGGTGTGAGGCTGTTCAGGGTTACGATACAAGACCCAAGCCTTTCCGGTGTTGGGCTGTAAAGGACTAAGATCGACGACCCAAGCTTTTTTGGTGTGGGGCTGTCCAAGGCTGGGATCCACGACCCAAGCCTTTTCGGTGTGGAGCTGTCCAAGGCTGGGATCCACGACCCAGGCATTTCTGGTGTGACGCTGTCCAGGGAAAGGAACCGTGACCCAAGAATTTGTGGACTGGGGCTGTCCAGGGCTAGGATCCTCGACCTAGGAATTTGTGGTGTAGCGCTGTCTAGGGCTAAGATCCATGACCCACGCCTTTTCGGTGTGGGGCTGTCTAAAGCTAGGATCCACAACCCAAGCCTTTGCGGTGTGGGGCTGTCCAGGGCTTGGATCTTTGACCCAAGCCCTAGTGGTGTGGGGCTGTTCAGGGGTACGATTCACGCCTCTCCTGTGTGGGGCTGTCCAGGGATAGGATCCACGAACCAAACCTTTTTGGTGTGAGGCTGTCCAGGGCTACGATCCACGACCCAAGCCTTTGGGGTGTGGGGATCATCGACCAAAGCCTTTGCGGTGTGGGTCTGTCCAGGGCTAGGAACCGTGACCCAAGAATTTGTAGTGCTGGGCTGTCTAGGGCTAGAATCCATAACCCAAGCCTTTTTGGTGTGGGGCTGTCCAGGGGCTAGGATCCACGACCCGAGCTTTTTTGGTGTGGGGCTGTCTAGGGCTACGATTCTAAACCCAAGCCTTTGTGGTGTTAAGCTTTCCAGGGCTAGGTTTCACGACCCAAGCCTTTATGGCGTGGGGCTGTCCAGGGCTAGGATTCATGACCCAAGCCTTTGTGGTGTGGGGATTCATGACCCAAGCCTTTGCGGTGTGGGGCTGTCCAGGGCTAGGATCCACGACCCAAGCCTGTGTGCTGTGGGGTTGCTCAGGGTTACGATCCACGACCACAAGCCTATGCGGTGTTGGGCTGTCCAGGGCTAGGATTCATGATCCAAGCCTTTGTGGTGTGGGACTGTTCAGGTTTACGATCCACGACGCAAGCCTCTGCGGTGTAGGGGTGTTTAGGGCTACGATCCACGACCCAAACCTTTGCAGTGTTGGGCTGTCTAGGGCTACGATCTACGACCTAAGCATTTGCGGTGTTGGGCTGTCCAGGGACAGGATCCATGACCCAGGCCTTTCCGGTGTGGGGCTGTCCAGGGCTAGGATCCAAGACCCAAGCCTTTCCGGTTTGGGGCTGTCAGGGCTAGGATCCACGACCCAAGCCTTTCTGTTGTGGGGCTGTCGAGTGCTAGGAACCGTGACCCGAGAACTTGTGGTGTAGGGCTGTCTAAGGCTAGGATCCACGATCCAAGCCTGTGTGATGTGGGGCTGTTCAGGGTTATGATCCACGACCACAAGCCTATGCGGTGTTGGGCTGTCCAGGGCTAGGATTCATGACCCAAGCCTTTGCTGTGTGGGGCTGTCCATGGCTAGGATCCACGACCCAAGCCTGTGTGGTGTAGGGCTGTTCAGGGTTACAATCCAAGACCACAAGCCTATGCGGTGTTGGGCTGTCCAGGGCTAGGATTCATGACCCAAGCCTGTGTGGTGTGGGGCTGTTCAGGGTTACTATACACAACCCAAGCCTTCCCGGTGTTGGGCTGTCCAGGGCTAGGATTCATGATTCACGCCTTTGCGGTGTGGGGCTGTCTAGGGCTACGATCCACGACCCAAGCCTTTGCGGTGTTGGGTGTCTAGGGCAACGATCCACGACCCAAGCCTTTGCGGTGTTGGGCAGTCCAGGGCTAGGATCCACGACCCAAGCTTTTCCGGTGTGAAGCTGTCCAAGACTAGGATCCACGACCCAAGCCTTTCCTGTGTGGGGCTGTCCAAGGCTAGGAACCGTGACCCAAAAAATTGTGGAGTGGGGCTGTCCAAGGCTAGGATCTACGACCCAAGCCTTTCCGATGTGGGGCTGTCCAGGGCTAGGATTCGTGACCCAAGCCTGTGTGGTGTGAGGCTGTTCAGGGTTACGATACAAGACCCAAGCCTTTCCGGTGTTGGGCTGTAAAGGACTAAGATCGACGACCCAAGCTTTTTTGGTGTGGGGCTGTCCAAGGCTGGGATCCACGACCCAAGCCCTTTTCGGTGTGGAGCTGTCCAAGGCTGGATCCACGACCCAGGCATTTCTGGTGTGACGCTGTCCAGGGAAAGGAACCGTGACCCAAGAATTTGTGGACTGGGGCTGTCCAGGGCTAGGATCCTCGACCTAGGAATTTGTGGTGTAGCGCTGTCTAGAGCTAAGATCCATGACCCACGCCTTTTCGGTGTGGGGCTGTCTAAAGCTAGGATCCACAACCCAAGCCTTTGCGGTGTAGGGCTGTCCAGGGCTAGGATTCATGAAACAAGCCTTTCCGGTGTGGGGCTGTGTAGGGCTACGATGCACAACCCAAGCCTTTGCGGTGTTGGGCTGTCCAGGGCTAGGATCCACGACCCAAACCTTTATGGTGTGGGGCTGTCTAGGACTACGATCCATGGCCCAAGCCTTTGCGGTGCTGGCTGTCTAGGGGTAGGATCCACGACCCAAGCCTTTTTGGTGTGGGGTGGTCCAGGGCTAGGATCCACGACCTAAGCCTTTCTGGCGTGGGGCTATTCAGGGCTAGGAACCGTGACCCAAGAATTTGTGAGGTGGGGCTGTCCAGGGCTAGGATCCACGACCCAAGCCTTTTCGGTGTGGGGCTATCCAGGGCTAGGATCCACGACCCAGGATTCATGACCCAAGCCTTTGCGGTGTGGGGCTGTCCAGGGCTAGGAACCGTGACCCAAGCCTGTGTGGTGTGGGGCTTTTCAGGGTTACGATCCACGACCCAAGCCTTTGCAGTGCTGGGCTGTCCAGGGCTAGGATTCATGACTCAAGCCTCTGCGGTGTGGGGCTGTCTAGGGGAATAGGAACCGTGACCCAAGCCTGTGTGGTGTGGAGCTGTTCATGGTTACGATCCACGACCTAAGCCTTTGCGCTGCTGGGCTGTCCAGGGCTAGGAACTGTGACCCGAGAATTCGTGGTGTAGGGCTGACTAAGGCTAAGATCCACGACCCACGCCTTTTGGTGTGGGGTTTTTCCAGGGCTAGGATCCACGACCCAAGCCTTTTCGGTGTGGGGCTATCCAGGGCTAGGATCCCACGACCCAGGATTCATGACCCAAGCCTTTGCGGTGTGGGGCTGTCCAGGGCTAGGAACCGTGACCCAAGCCTGTGTGGTGTGGGGCTTTTCAGGGTTACGATCCACGACCCAAGCCTTTGCAGTGCTGGGCTGTCCAGGGCTAGGATTCATGACTCAAGCCTCTGCGGTGTGGGGCTGTCTAGGGATAGGAACCGTGACCCAAGCCTGTGTGGTATGGAGCTGTTCAGGGTTACGATCCACGACCCAAGCCTTTGCGCTGCTGGGCTGTCCAGGGCTAGGAACTGTGACCCGAGAATTCGTGGTGTAGGGCTGACTAAGGCTAAGATCCACGACCCACGCCTTTTGGTGTGGGGCTTTCCAGGGCTAGGATCCACGACCCAAACGTTTTTGGTGTGGGGCTGTCTAGGGCTACGATCCACAACCCAAGCCTTTGCGGTGGTGGACTGTCCAGGGCTAGGATCCACGACCCAAACCTTTTTGGTGTGGGGCTGTCCAGGGCTATGATCCACGACCCAAGCTTTTCCGGTGGAGGGCTTTCTAGGGCTAGGAACCGTGACCCAATAATATGTGGAGTGGGGCTGTCCAGGGCTAGGATCAACAACCCAAGTTTGTGTGGTGTGGGGCTGTCCAGGGCTAAGATCCACGACCCAAGCCTTTTCGGTGTTGGGCTGTCCAGGGCTAGGATCCACGACCCAAGCCTTTTCGGTGTGGGGCTGTCCAAGGCTGGGATCCACGACCCAAGCATTTTCGGTGTGACGCTGTTCAGGGCAAGGAACCGTGACCCAAGAATTTGTGGACTGGGGCTGTCTAGGGCTAGGATCCCCGACCCAAGAATTTGTGGTGTAGGGCTGTCTAGGGCTAAGATCCATGACCCAAGCCTTTTTGGTGTGGGGCTGTGTAGGGCTACGATGCACAACCCAAGCCTTTGCGGTGTTGGGCTGTCCAGGGCTAGGATCCACGACCCAAACCTTTATGGTGTGGGGCTGTCTAGGACTACGATCCATGGCCCAAGCCTTTGCGGTGCTGGGCTGTCTAGGGGTAGGATCCACGACCCAAGCCTTTTTGGTGTGGGGTGGTCCAGGGCTAGGATCCACGACCTAAGCCTTTCTGGCGTGGGGCTATTCAGGGCTAGGAACCGTGACCCAAGAATTTGTGAGGTGGGGCTGTCCAGGGCTAGGATCCACGACCCAAGCCTTTTCGGTGTGGGGCTATCCAGGGCTAGGATCCACGACCCAGGATTCATGACCCAAGCCTTTGCGGTGTGGGGCTGTCCAGGGCTAGGAACCGTGACCCAAGCCTGTGTGGTGTGGGGCTTTTCAGGGTTACGATCCACGACCCAAGCCTTTGCAGTGCTGGGCTGTCCAGGGCTAGGATTCATGACTCAAGCCTCTGCGGTGTGGGGCTGTCTAGGGATAGGAACCGTGACCCAAGCCTGTGTGGTATGGAGCTGTTCAGGGTTACGATCCACGACCCAAGCCTTTGCGCTGCTGGGCTGTCCAGGGCTAGGAACTGTGACCCGAGAATTCGTGGTGTAGGGCTGACTAAGGCTAAGATCCACGACCCACGCCTTTTGGTGTGGGGCTTTCCAGGGCTAGGATCCACGACCCAAACGTTTTTGGTGTGGGGCTGTCTAGGGCTACGATCCACAACCCAAGCCTTTGCGGTGGTGGACTGTCCAGGGCTAGGATCCACGACCCAAACCTTTTTGGTGTGGGGCTGTCCAGGGCTATGATCCACGACCCAAGCTTTTCCTGTGGAGGGCTTTCTAGGGCTAGGAACCGTGACCCAATAATATGTGGAGTGGGGCTGTCCAGGGCTAGGATCAACAACTCAAGTTTGTGTGGTGTGGGGCTGTCCAGGGCTAAGATCCACGACCCAAGCCTTTTCGGTGTGGGGCTGTCCAGGGCTAGGATCCACGACCCAAGCCTTTTCGGTGTGGGGCTGTCCAAGGCTGGGATCCACGACTCAAGCATTTTCGGTGTGACGCTGTTCAGGGCAAGGAACCGTGACCCAAGAATTTGTGGACTGGGGCTGTCTAGGGCTAGGATCCCCGACCCAAGAATTTGTGGTGTAGGGCTGTCTAGGGCTAAGATCCATGACCCAAGCCTTTTTGGTGTGGGGCTGTGTAGGGCTACGATACACAAGCCAAGCCTTTGCGGTGCTGGGCTGTCTAGGGCTAGGATCCACGACCCAAGCCTTTGCGGTGTGGGGCCGTCTAGGGCTACGATCCACGGCCCAAGCCATTGCGGTGTTGGGCTGTCTAGGGCTAGGATCCATGACTCAAGCCTTTTTGGTGTGGGGTGGTCCAGGGCTAGGATCCACGACCAAAGCCTTTCTGGCGTGGGGCTGTTCAGGGCTAGGAACCGTGACCCAAGAATTTGTGGAGTGGGGCTATCTAGGGATAGGAACCGTGACCCAAGCCTGTGTGGTGGGGGGCTGTCCAGGGCTAGGATCCACGACCCAAGACTTTCTGGTGTGGGGCTGTCCAGGGCTAATAACCGTGACCCAAGAATTTGTGGAGTGGGGCTGTCCAGGGCTAAGATCCACGACCCAAGAATTTGTGGTGTAAGGCTGTCTAGGGCTAAGATCCACGACCCACGACTTTCCGGTGTGGGGCTGTCCAGGGCTAAGATCCATGACCCAAGCCTTTCCGGTGTGGGGTTGTCCAGGGCTAGGATCCACGACCCAAGCCTTTTCTGTGTGGGGCTGTCCAGGGCTAGGATCCACGACCCAAGTCTGTGTGGTGTGGGGCTGTTCAGGGTTACGACCAACGGCCCAAGCCTTTGTGGTGTTGGGCTGTCCAGGGCTAGGATTCATGACTCAAGCCTCTGCGGTGTGGGGCTGTCTAGGGATAGGAACCGTGACCCAAGCCTGTGTGGTGTGGAGCTGTTCATGGTTACGATCCACGACCTAAGCCTTTGCGCTGCTGGGCTGTCCAGGGCTAGGAACTGTGACCCGAGAATTCGTGGTGTAGGGCTGACTAAGGCTAAGATCCACGACCCACGCCTTTTGGTGTGGGGTTTTCCAGGGCTAGGATCCACGACCCAAGCCTTTTCGGTGTGGGGCTATCCAGGGCTAGGATCCACGACCCAGGATTCATGACCCAAGCCTTTGCGGTGTGGGGCTGTCCAGGGCTAGGAACCGTGACCCAAGCCTGTGTGGTGTGGGGCTTTTCAGGGTTACGATCCACGACCCAAGCCTTTGCAGTGCTGGGCTGTCCAGGGCTAGGATTCATGACTCAAGCCTCTGCGGTGTGGGGCTGTCTAGGGATAGGAACCGTGACCCAAGCCTGTGTGGTATGGAGCTGTTCAGGGTTACGATCCACGACCCAAGCCTTTGCGCTGCTGGGCTGTCCAGGGCTAGGAACTGTGACCCGAGAATTCGTGGTGTAGGGCTGACTAAGGCTAAGATCCACGACCCACGCCTTTTGGTGTGGGGCTTTCCAGGGCTAGGATCCACGACCCAAACGTTTTTGGTGTGGGGCTGTCTAGGGCTACGATCCACAACCCAAGCCTTTGCGGTGGTGGACTGTCCAGGGCTAGGATCCACGACCCAAACCTTTTTGGTGTGGGGCTGTCCAGGGCTATGATCCACGACCCAAGCTTTTCCGGTGGAGGGCTTTCTAGGGCTAGGAACCGTGACCCAATAATATGTGGAGTGGGGCTGTCCAGGGCTAGGATCAACAACCCAAGTTTGTGTGGTGTGGGGCTGTCCAGGGCTAAGATCCACGACCCAAGCCTTTTCGGTGTTGGGCTGTCCAGGGCTAGGATCCACGACCCAAGCCTTTTCGGTGTGGGGCTGTCCAAGGCTGGGATCCACGACCCAAGCATTTTCGGTGTGACGCTGTTCAGGGCAAGGAACCGTGACCCAAGAATTTGTGGACTGGGGCTGTCTAGGGCTAAGATCCATGACCCAAGCCTTTTTGGTGTGGGGCTGTGTAGGGCTACGATGCACAACCCAAGCCTTTGCGGTGTTGGGCTGTCCAGGGCTAGGATCCACGACCCAAACCTTTATGGTGTGGGGCTGTCTAGGACTACGATCCATGGCCCAAGCCTTTGCGGTGCTGGGCTGTCTAGGGGTAGGATCCACGACCCAAGCCTTTTTGGTGTGGGGTGGTCCAGGGCTAGGATCCACGACCTAAGCCTTTCTGGCGTGGGGCTATTCAGGGCTAGGAACCGTGACCCAAGAATTTGTGAGGTGGGGCTGTCCAGGGCTAGGATCCACGACCCAAGCCTTTTCGGTGTGGGGCTATCCAGGGCTAGGATCCACGACCCAGGATTCATGACCCAAGCCTTTGCGGTGTGGGGCTGTCCAGGGCTAGGAACCGTGACCCAAGCCTGTGTGGTGTGGGGCTTTTCAGGGTTACGATCCACGACCCAAGCCTTTGCAGTGCTGGGCTGTCCAGGGCTAGGATTCATGACTCAAGCCTCTGCGGTGTGGGGCTGTCTAGGGATAGGAACCGTGACCCAAGCCTGTGTGGTATGGAGCTGTTCAGGGTTACGATCCACGACCCAAGCTTTTGCGCTGCTGGGCTGTCCAGGGCTAGGAACTGTGACCCGAGAATTCGTGGTGTAGGGCTGACTAAGGCTAAGATCCACGACCCACGCCTTTTGGTGTGGGGCTTTCCAGGGCTAGGATCCACGACCCAAACGTTTTTGGTGTGGGGCTGTCTAGGGCTACGATCCACAACCCAAGCCTTTGCGGTGGTGGACTGTCCAGGGCTAGGATCCACGACCCAAACCTTTTTGGTGTGGGGCTGTCCAGGGCTATGATCCACGACCCAAGCTTTTCCTGTGGAGGGCTTTCTAGGGCTAGGAACCGTGACCCAATAATATGTGGAGTGGGGCTGTCCAGGGCTAGGATCAACAACTCAAGTTTGTGTGGTGTGGGGCTGTCCAGGGCTAAGATCCACGACCCAAGCCTTTTCGGTGTGGGGCTGTCCAGGGCTAGGATCCACGACCCAAGCCTTTTCGGTGTGGGGCTGTCCAAGGCTGGGATCCACGACTCAAGCATTTTCGGTGTGACGCTGTTCAGGGCAAGGAACCGTGACCCAAGAATTTGTGGACTGGGGCTGTCTAGGGCTAGGATCCCCGACCCAAGAATTTGTGGTGTAGGGCTGTCTAGGGCTAAGATCCATGACCCAAGCCTTTTTGGTGTGGGGCTGTGTAGGGCTACGATACACAAGCCAAGCCTTTGCGGTGCTGGGCTGTCTAGGGCTAGGATCCACGACCCAAGCCTTTGCGGTGTGGGGCCGTCTAGGGCTACGATCCACGGCCCAAGCCATTGCGGTGTTGGGCTGTCTAGGGCTAGGATCCATGACTCAAGCCTTTTTGGTGTGGGCGGTCCAGGGCTAGGATCCACGACCAAAGCCTTTCTGGCGTGGGGCTGTTCAGGGCTAGGAACCGTGACCCAAGAATTTGTGGAGTGGGGCTGTCTAGGGATAGGAACCGTGACCCAAGCCTGTGTGGTGGGGGGCTGTCCAGGGCTAGGATCCACGACCCAAGACTTTCTGGTGTGGGGCTGTCCAGGGCTAATAACCGTGACCCAAGAATTTGTGGAGTGGGGCTGTCCAGGGCTAAGATCCACGACCCAAGAATTTGTGGTGTAAGGCTGTCTAGGGCTAAGATCCACGACCCACGACTTTCCGGTGTGGGGCTGTCCAGGGCTAAGATCCATGACCCAAGCCTTTCCGGTGTGGGGTTGTCCAGGGCTAGGATCCACGACCCAAGCCTTTTCTGTGTGGGGCTGTCCAGGGCTAGGATCCACGACCCAAGTCTGTGTGGTGTGGGGCTGTTCAGGGTTACGACCAACGGCCCAAGCCTTTGTGGTGTTGGGCTGTCCAGGGCTAGGATCCACGACCCAAGCCTTCCCGGTATGGGGCTGTCCAGGGCTAGGATCCACGACCCAAGACTTTCTGGTGTGGGGCTGTCCAGGGCTAATAACCGTGACCCAAGAATTTGTAGAGTGGGGCTGTCCAGGGCTAAGATCCACGACCCAAGCCTTTCCGGTGTGTGGCTGTCCAGGGCTAGGATCCACAACCCAAGTCTGTGTCGTGTGAGGCTGTCCAAGGCTAGGAACCGTGACCCAAGAATTTGTGGAGTGGGCCTGTCCAGGGATAGGATCTGCGACCCAAGAATTTGTGGTGTAGGGCTGTCTAGGGCTAAGATCCACGACCTAAGAATTTGTGGTGTAGGGCTGTCTGAGGCTAAGATCCACGACCCACGACTTCTCGGTGTGGGGCTGTCCAGGGCTAGGATCCACGACCCAAGCCTTTTCGCTGTGGGGCTGTCCAGGGCTAGGATTGATGACCCAAGCCTTTGTGGTGTGGGGCTGTCCAGGGCTAGGAACCGTGACACGAGAACTTGTGGTGTAGGGCTGTCGAAGGCTAAATCCACGACCCACGCCTTTTCGGTGTGGGGCTGTCCAAGGCTAGGACCCACGACCCAAACCTTTTTGTTGTGGGGCTGTCTATGGCTACGATCCACGACCCAAGCCTTTGCGGTGTTGGGCTGTCCAGAGCTAGGCTCCAAGACCCAAGCCTTTTCCTGTGTGGGGCTGTCTAGGGCTGGGATCCACGACCCAAGCCTTTCTGGTGTGGGGCTGTCCAAGGCTAGGAACTGTGACCCAAGAATTTGTGGAGTGGGAATGTCCAGGGCTAGAATCCTCGACCCAAGCCTTTTAAGTGTGGGGCTGTCCAGGGCTAGGATCCACGACCCAAGCCTGTGTGGTGTGGGGCTGTGCAGGGCTAGGATCCACGACCCAAGCCTTTCCGGTGTGGAGCTGTCTAGGGCTAGGAACCGTGACCCAAGAATTTGTGGAGTGGGGCTGTCCAGGGATATGATCTGCGTCCCAAGCATTTGTGGTGTAGGGCTGTCTAGGGCTAAGATCCATGACCCACGCCTTTCCGGTTTGCAGCTGTCCAGGGATAGGATCTACGACCCTAGCCTTTCCGGTGTGGGGCTTTCCAGGTCTAGGATCAACGACCCAAGCCTTTCGGTGTGGGGCTTTCCAGGTCTAGGATCCACGACCCAAGCCTGTGTGGTGTGGGGCTGTTCAGGGTTACGACCCACGATTCAAGCCTTTGTGGTGTAGGGCTGTCTAAGGCTAAGATCCACGAACCACGCCTTTTCGGTGTGGTTGGCTTTCCAGGTCTAGGATCAACGATCCAAGCCTTTCGGTGTGGGGCTGTCCAGGTCTAGGATCCACGACCCAAACCTGTGTGGTGTGGGGCTGTTCAGGGTTACGATCCACGACCCAAGCCTTTCCGGTGTGGGGTTGTCCAGGACTAGGATCCACGAACCAAGCCTTTGCGGTGTTGGGCTGTCCAGGGCTAGGATCCACGACCCAAGCCTTTCTGGTGTGGGGCTGTCCAGGGCTAGGATCCACGACCCAAGCCTTTCCGATGTGGGGCTGTCCAGGGCTAGAAACCGTGACCCGAGATCTTGTGGTGTAGGGCTGTCTAAGGCTAAGATCCACGACCCACGCCTTTCCGGTGTGGGGCTGTCCAGGGTTGGGATCCACGACCAACATTTTTGGTGTGGGGCTGTCTAGGGCTAAGATCCACGACCCAAGCCTTTGCGGTGCTGGGCTGTTCAGGGCTAGGATTCATGACCCAAGCCTTTTCAGTGTGGGGCTGTCCAGGGCTGGGATCCACGACCCAAGCGTTTTCGGTGTGGGGCTGTCCAAGGCTAAGATCAACGACCCAAGCCTGTGTGGTGTGGGGCTGTTCAGGGTCACGACCCACGACCCAAGCCTTTGCGGTGTTGGGCTGTCCAGGGCTAGGATTCATGAACCAAGCCTTTGTGGTGTTGGGCTGTCCAGGGCTAGGAACCGTTACCCGAGAACTTGTGGTGTAGGGCTGTCTAAGGCTAAGATCCACGATCAACGACCCAAGCCTTTCGGTGTGGGGCTGTCCAGGTCTAGGATCCACGACCCAAGCCTTTCCGATGTGGGGCTGTCCAGGGCTAGGAACCGTGACCCGAGATCTTGTGGTGTAGGGCTGTCTAAGGCTAAGCTCCACGACCCACGCCTTTCCGGTGTGGAGCTGTCTAGGGCTAGGAACCGTGACCCAAGAATTTGTGGAGTGGGGCTGTCCAGGGATATGATCTGCGTCCCAAGCATTTGTGGTGTAGGGCTGTCTAGGGCTAAGATCCATGACCCACGCCTTTCCGGTTTGCAGCTGTCCAGGGATAGGATCTACGACCCTAGCCTTTCCGGTGTGGGGCTTTCCAGGTCTAGGATCAACGACCCAAGCCTTTCGGTGTGGGGCTTTCCAGGTCTAGGATCCACGACCCAAGCCTGTGTGGTGTGGGGCTGTTCAGGGTTACGACCCACGATTCAAGCCTTTGTGGTGTAGGGCTGTCTAAGGCTAAGATCCACGAACCACGCCTTTTCGGTGTGGTTGGCTTTCCAGGTCTAGGATCAACGATCCAAGCCTTTCGGTGTGGGGCTGTCCAGGTCTAGGATCCACGACCCAAACCTGTGTGGTGTGGGGCTGTTCAGGGTTACGATCCACGACCCAAGCCTTTCCGGTGTGGGGTTGTCCAGGACTAGGATCCACGAACCAAGCCTTTGCGGTGTTGGGCTGTCCAGGGCTAGGATCCACGACCCAAGCCTTTCTGGTGTGGGGCTGTCCAGGGCTAGGATCCACGACCCAAGCCTTTCCGATGTGGGGCTGTCCAGGGCTAGAAACCGTGACCCGAGATCTTGTGGTGTAGGGCTGTCTAAGGCTAAGATCCACGACCCACGCCTTTCCGGTGTGGGGCTGTCCAGGGTTGGGATCCACGACCAACATTTTTGGTGTGGGGCTGTCTAGGGCTAAGATCCACGACCCAAGCCTTTGCGGTGCTGGGCTGTTCAGGGCTAGGATTCATGACCCAAGCCTTTTCAGTGTGGGGCTGTCCAGGGCTGGGATCCACGACCCAAGCGTTTTCGGTGTGGGGCTGTCCAAGGCTAAGATCAACGACCCAAGCCTGTGTGGTGTGGGGCTGTTCAGGGTCACGACCCACGACCCAAGCCTTTGCGGTGTTGGGCTGTCCAGGGCTAGGATTCATGAACCAAGCCTTTGTGGTGTTGGGCTGTCCAGGGCTAGGAACCGTTACCCGAGAACTTGTGGTGTAGGGCTGTCTAAGGCTAAGATCCACGATCCACGCCTTTTCGGTGTGGGGCTTTCCAGGGCTAGGATACACGACCCAAACCTTTATGGTGTGGGACGGTCTAGGGCTACAATCCACGGCCCAAGCCTTTGCGGTGTTGGGCTGTCCAAGGCTAGGATCCACGAACCAAGCCTTTCCGGTGTGGGGCTGTCCAGGGCTAGGATCCACGACCACAGCCTTTCCGGTGTGGTGCTGTCCAGGGCTAGAAACTGTGACCCAAGAATTTGTGGAGTGGGGCTGTCCGGGGCTCGGATCTACGACCCAAGCCTTTCCGGTGTGGGGCTGTCCAGGGCTAGGATCCACAACCCAAGTCTGGGCGGTGTGTGGCTGTCCAGGGCTGGGAACCGTGACTCAAGAATTTGTAGAGTGGGGCTGTCCAGGGATAGGATCTGCGACCCAAGAATTTGTGGTGTAGGGCTGTCCAGGGCTAGGATCCACGACCCAAGCCTTTCCGGTGTGGGGCTGTCCAGGGCTAGGATCCACGGCCCACGCCTTTCCGGTGTGGGGTTGTCCAGGGTTGGGATCCACGACCAACATTTTTGGTGTGGGGCTGTCTAGGGCTACGATCCACGACCCAAGCCTTTGCGGTGCTGGGCTGTTCAGGGCTAGGATTCATGACCCAAGCCTTTTCAGTGTGGGGCTGTCCAGGGCTGGGATCCACGACCCAAGCGTTTTCGGTGTGGGGCTGTCCAAGGCTAAGATCAACGACCCAAGCCTGTTTGGTGTGGGGCTGTTCAGGGTCACGACCCACGACCCAAGCCTTTGCGGTGTTATAGTGTCCACAATCGTGTATATAAAAATGCAAAGGTGGCGCTACCTATCACTATGTCCTGGATGATTGAAAATGAGATGAGACGATAATAGACAAAAATGGACACATAGATCAATCGAGACCAGCCGATTGATCTGGCCGGCCCACCAGACCACCCGTCTCAATGAGATAAGGGCCAAAGTGGTGTGTTGGGAGTATAGAGTCCGCAGGCTCCTACGCCCTCAACCACCAGGATCCCTTCTCCCACCTATACGGGATGCAACCCACGGCAAACAGGTTGAGGGTGTGTTAGCCTTCTATTAAGAAGTTACCAGGGGACCACGTGGAGGTAACACCCTCCCCCCCCCCAGAAATGCCCAGACGACCGCAGATTTAAATTACTATCGCCATTCACGTACCTCCGCTATCATGTGGTTTGTCGTTTAAAACCTGAGAGCAATTGGATTTGCTTTGTGTGCTCTGACATTAAATGTGAGAATGTGTTGCTGCAAGAATTCTGTAATCACTTAGCTGTTTGCTGATAGACAAATCTCAGTCTTGTGTGTGTTGGTATAGCTGCTGAAATAACAGAATAAAACGCTGATGTACATTTAAGAGTTTTTGTGGGGCTTACTGCCCAAATAAATTTTACTATCATCTGGTCATCCACCATCCTTGAACATCTGGTACTAGCACCAGGACTTATAAAAGGGCAAGTTCCTCACTTGCTCTCGTGGGATTTTCAGTGGTGGATAATCCGGGCAATAAGTGACCCGACACCATGGGAGGGACCTCACTATCTTGGGTCAGCGAGCCGTGAGATAGAATAGAGTAGCTCCGTAGGACTTGCATCGGAAAGAAGAAGCAGGATAGACATAGGATTAGCGATAGTCAAAGCAGATTTACTCAATTTTGCCCATATTCTACCTATGGGGTTGCGCGCTATCTAAAATGACAAGAGTAGAAGGGATGTTTGAAGACAAATATATTTATTGTACCTACCTTTTGCCTGTCCATCACCAGTAGTTTTCAAACGTGATTTTCCTTTGATCAAGTCAGTTGCTTCAATTTTTGGCCTACCTTTTAATATAAATTACATGTATATTGATCATTTTAAGATTACCATGTTTCATTTTCTTTAGAGCTGCACAATAAATATATTTCAAATACTTAATAAATATGCTTCTATTACAATGAAAGTTTCAATTTAAGGTCAAGTATTTATAGTAAAAAAGAAAAAAATTGAGAGGTAAATTCAAAACGGAAGCTACTAACAAATTTATATTTAAGCATCCTGACTATCCGGATAAATAATATCCAAGCTAACAAACTATCATATGATGAGGTAAAATTACGTTTTATATAATAAAATACCGAATTTCATTGCAAAAACAAATCACGGTTTACTTAGGAGTAACATTGAACATCAAATAAATAAAAGTAAAACTTACCTGTTTGTTTCACTGGATATATCACAACTGTATCACTTAAATGCGCTGGTCCTTCATAAGTCACTTTTGTTTGCTGTTTAGTGTGACGTTTGCTACCTTTACGCGCAACAAAGACAACAGATCCCCTGTAAGATATAACTCCTGTGTTGACACCAAGTGATTCAAATGCTTCACTGTATTCTTTCAAATTTTTCGCAACTTCATCACAGCTTGCAACGCATATCATTGTATTCTCCGCCAGATCTTTTATAAAGTTTGAAAGCTTTCTGGCCATTTTGATTTCAGCCCAAACGTCAAAATGTTTGTATGTGTATTCAGACTCATGGCTCTTAACAGCCACAATATGAATCCCACGTGTGGGTCCTTTGCCACTTTCTGGAAAGTCGACCAGGGTTCGACCCTGAACTTTTATAAATCCTTCTTTAACAGTATCATTATATCCCCATCCTTGAATCTCTACAGTTACAAGTCGAGCTGTGAAACAGGAGAGAATAGAGTGAAAATATGATCTTGGTACAATAAAACGTTAATAACAGTTATTTTCTGTGTCTATAATAAAAACGGTAAACACAAATATCATAGTTTGAAAAATATAAGAAATGCATAATAATCAATTAAATTGTTGGTTTTGTAGATAAAATCACCGTCTTCTGGCATCGGAGGAGGGGCTGGTGGTATGTTTCCAGAGCGATAGGAGGCGTTGCCCTCTGTCTGTGGAACGGGTTGCTGTGGTACTCCTTTAGAAATAACATTTTCGCCTGTCGAAGGAGGAGGCGGTGGTTGAATGTTTCCAGAGCGAAATGAGGCTTTGCCCTCTTTTTTGACTGTCGGAGGAGGAGGGGGTGGTGGTGGTGGTGGCACAGGCACTGCGGGCGCAGCTGAGCTGTCCGCCTGGTTTGCTAGATTAAAGAAAAATAATATGTATATTTATAAATTTGAACTAAAAATAAGTAAGTACTTTAATAACGAAAACGGGAGATTAATTAGTTTAGTGAACAAATAAACTTACCATTGTGTTCAATTGAAGGTAATGGCTTGTTTTTATTAATTACTGATTTCTTCTTTCGTGCTCCTTTTTCTGATTTGACACTGAAAAAACCCCAGCATATTTACATTATTCAGTTTTTGCAAAACTGCAGTCGTTCAAGTTGTTCTAAAAAAAACCCCATAATTCATGCTGAAATTGTTCAACTTAAAAATAAAAGTGTCAAGGATACTGCAGCTCATCCTTCTAATTGTGGGTGCATTTGTTTTAATCTCATCCACCTGGGTGAGTTCACACTATCACCGGATTTAAGGGTAGTTGTGGATGTAACGAATAATGTTTTCCAGAAATTGGTGGTTAGAGGAAGATGTCATTGGCAGGTATGACACTGACAGGCAGTGACAGGTGGCGCCACCTGGAGCACACCTTATATACATCCCTACTTGGTAAGCATTGTGTACAAGTTTGAATACACCTGTATAGACTAGGTCCGTGGGAGCATTGTATATGAATTTTAGTTAGATCTTGCAAATTGTTTGAGAGAAATAGAGTTTGGCGCAAAGAGTCTCTGAAGAACTTTAAACGACCGTCAAATAGGAAATATGACAGGTGATACCACCTGGAGCACATGCGATATACATCCCTCCCTGGTGAATATTGTGTACAAATTTGAATGAAATCTACTAAAGTGTCTATGAGAAATCGCCTTATTTGCGAATTGTGGACAGACGGACGACGAACAACGCTCCATGACAATAGCTCATCTGGCCCTCTGCCGGATGAGCTAAAATGGCTGGAGACTTGGGTTGCGCTGTACAGTAGTAGTAAATCATTGCTTTACGTCACTTTTCGGCACAAATGGTCTTTTAGGTGACATTGCAAAACGATGAAAACGTTGTAGTCAATTGATGAGATGAATGATGTTCAGATGATGATGTGAGGGTGGGGGTGATAGAGCATGGGGGGTTATTGAGAACGTTTTCCTTCGCTCGCCTGATAAGGGGTTCTGGGCATGTCTAGGGGATCTACCCCCAGACATGCCCAGACGGTCGCAGACTTTAATGCATTTTAATGCTGGAACTCCGTGGCCTTGTGCTCAGCTCCGCTATCCCAGGATTGGATAGTACCTAGAGTGACATTAGATGAAGGTAACTTCATTCATCTCAAGTGAGTCACCTAATGTCAGCCACTCTATTGCCGATAGTTTAAGGCTTCACCTAAGATTCTACTGCGGCCACATCAGTACCTAAGCATTGAATATTTTAAATAGATGTGAGATCTGCATTAGCTCTGTTGTTGAACGGAGGAGCCAGGGTAGTAGTAGTAGTAGTAAATCATTGCTTTACGTCACTTTTCGACACAAAAGGTCTTTTAAGTGACATTCGAATACGATAAAAACGTTGTAGTCAATTGATGAGATGAATGATGTACAGATGATGATGTGAGGGTGATAGGGCATGGTGGGTTATTGAGAGCGTTTTCCTTCGCTCGCCCGATAAGGGGTTCTGGGCATGTCTAGGGGATATACCCCCAGACATGCCCAGACGGCCGGAGACTTGAGTTTTGCTGTACAATTTAATGATGAAACTCTGTGGCATTTCGCGCAGCTCCGCTATCCTCGGGTCGGATAGTCCCCAGAGTAACAATAGGAAGGATCACTCCCTCTGGGTAACTCCATTCATCCCACGTGAGATGTCAAACACGCTATTGCCTGTTATTTAAGGCTACCACGGCCTACATCAGCGCCAGCACTAATGCGGGTGCTGCATTGGCTCCACTGTTGAGCGGAGGAACCAGGGTACGCCACTGGCAATCCGCCCGAAGATTATAGCCAGATACGAGGAGGCTGCAGCTGCCCTTAGATGATTGCTGTAGACTAGTGCTTCCGTACAATGCTGTACACAGCATCCAACAGACGGAACAGATCCCTAATGACCCTCCCTAGATGGGGGCGAAAAGTACTACTACTAGCAATCATCCCAGTACCCCGGAGGAGCCAGGGTAAGCCGCTGGCAACCCGCAGTGGCCAGACTTGAGCTGTAGCTTCTCTTGAATAGTTGTTGTAGACTATTTGATAATGTATAATGTTATACAGCATGCAGCAGACTGGACAACTCCCTAATGGGCTGCCAAGTAGGTCGAAAAAGTACTGGTACACTAACAACAAACCCCAGTACCCTATCACTGGATGAAGGCGATTCAGCTGATTGAGTAGTAGTAGTAGTAGTAGTAGTAAATTATTGCTTTACATCACTTTTCGGCACAAATGGTCATTTAAGTGACATTGTAATACGATAAATACGTTGTGGTCAATTGATGAGATGAATGATGTACAGATGATGAGGGTAGGGGTGATAGGGCATGGTGGGTTATTGAGAGTGTTTTCCTTCGCTCACCCGCTAAGGGGTTCTGGGCATGTCTAGGGGATTTACCCCCAGACATGCTCAGACAGCCGGAGAATTGAGTTTTGCTATGCAATTAATTGCTGAAACTCCAAGGCATTTTGCACAGCGCGGCTATCCTCGTGTCAGATAGTCCCCAGAGTAACAATATTAGCTAAGGGTTATTAACTCCATTCATCCCAAGTGAGACACATTATGTCTAACATTCTATTGCCGGTTGTTTCAAGGCTACCACTGCCTACACCAGTGCCTGCACTGATGCGGGAGCTGCATTAGCACCGTTGTCGAACAGAGGAACCAGGGTACGCACTGGCAGACCGCCCTAAAATGATGGCTTGACTCGTGGAGGCTGCAACTCCCATTGGATGATTGCTATAGAAAACAGCTGCATGCAAATCCGTTTATTTTTATTAGTAATCTGACGGACAGGCAACAAACCAACTTGACAAAAAAACGTTCCTGTTGGAAGCAATAAGTCTAGAATAAGTCTAGAATCACTACTACTTGTTTTAGAGTAATGGTCTAACGGTTTCACAGATAATATGAATATTAGTATCAAAAATGGCCATCAATTGATGACAGGACCCCTCAGCCGTAGGCTCTGTCCATCAACATCAAGAAATATAAATTAATGAACATGTGGCCCTAAGGTAGAAAATGAAGTTATCACACTTACAAGCCACTTTGGTGACCTTGAAATCAGTTCAAGGTCACTGAATGTCGAACTTGGCCTTCAGATTAGTGTCATGTATATGAGGTGAACATATGAAGGTTCTAAGTCAAGGCGTTATGAAGTGATCGCGCTTGCAAGCTATTTTGGTTTCCGGGACCTTGAAATTAGGTCAAGGTCACTGAATGTCGAATTTGACATTCAGATTAGGGTCATACGCATAAGGTAAAAAAATTAAGGTCGCTAGGTGAAGGCGTTATGAAGTTATCACTCTTACAAGCTATTTCGGTTTCCGTGAGCTGGTGACCTTGAAATTAGGTCAAGGTCACTGAATGTCAAACTTGACTTTCAGATTAGTGTCATGCACATGAGGTGAAAAAAAACAAAGGCCCTTAGTCGAGGCGTTATGAAGTTATCTTGCTCACAAGCCATTTTGGCTTACGTGATGTATTGATCTTGAAATTAGGTCAAGATCACTAAATGTCAAACTCGACCTTCAGATTACTATCATGCACATGAGGTAGCAAAATGAAGACTCTAAGTCAATATGCGTTATGAAGTGATCACACTTACAAGCCATTTTGGTTCCCGTGACCTTGAAAGTAGATCAAGGTGACTGAGTGTCGAACTTGACCTGCAGATTAGTGTCATGTACATGATGTGAACAAATTAGGGTTCTAAGTCAAGGCGTTATGAAGTTATGGCGCATACAAGCTCTTTTGTTTTCCGTGACTTAGTGACCTTGAAGTTAGGTCAAGGTCACTGAATGACAAACTTGACCTTCAGATTAGGGTCACCCACATGAGGTAAAAAAATGAAGGGCCTAAGTGAAGGCGTTATAAAGTTATCGCGCTTACAAGCCATTTTGGTTTCCGTGACCTTGAAATTAGGTCAAGGTCACTGAATGTCAAAATGACTTTCAGATTAGGGTCATACACATGAGGTAAAAAAATGAAGGTCCTAAGTCAAGGGGTTATTAGGTTATCGCACTTACAAGCATCTGCACCGCCCGCCCTGCCCCCCGATCGCCCGCCCGACCGCCCGGCTGAGGGGTAAAAATGCCATAAAGTCTGCCATTTTTAATTTGATCAGGCTGAATTTTTCAGTGCATACCCCTTCCTGAAACCTCATTTTTTGCTCCATAGTTATGGTCTAGTTATCTAGCATGGTTTACAAGATATAAGGCATGTTGAAGTGAAAAGTAGCCGATGGTCAGGCATTTTGAACAAGTTAAAAATTTCAGGGTATATCTAGCTCCCCTTAAACCTCACATTTTGTTTTATGGTAATGGTCTGACCATCTAGCACAGCTAACAAAATATTGGACATATGAATGTGATTAATGGGAGAATTTGATAAATTCGAAATTTTTCAGGTTGCATCAACCCCTGAAACCTCTCTCTTCGTGTAATGGTCTAACTATCTAGCATGGCTTAACTGATATCAGGCATATTGAGGTGAATAATGGCCGACAATGAGATCATCAGAAATACCTAGAGAACCATCCTATCAAATATTACAGCAATCCAACTAATGGTTCATAAGTTATTGTGCCTGCAAGCTTTTTGGGTGGCCATCTTAGAAAATGGCTGTTTATGGCTCGGTCCCCTAAAAAAATATATCTGAAGAATAGCCCCATCACATAGTTCATATGTAGAAAATAAATGTGTAAAAAAATTCATCAGTTAAATTTTTTTTAACCCAAACCCCACCCCGATCCCCGAAAAAAATGGTTATGCCCCGCAAAAGTTATCCTAAACTTGAAGAGACTACTCCGATATAAAAATAAATATAATTTTAAAAAATAAAAATAAATGCCTCCTCATCCATCCCCACCATGGCGATTTTTTTATATGGCTGAGGCAGCCATTTTGTTTCAAATGGATTCATCCCAAAAATTAATCTAATCTTCAAAAAAAGCAATCCAACCAACGCTTTTGGCCGACCATCTTGGAAAATGGAGGTTTTTGCTCGGTGCTCGGACCCAGGCACATAGGTCATGTATGTGAAATATTATTTATAAGTTAACCTCTTAGTGAGAGCTAAATTCCTGATATGCCCGCGGCGGTGGCGAAGAGGGAATAATGCTAAACACTATAAGCCTGTCGATAGTATGGGGGATGCTTAAAAAATGCAATATCCCCATTGCAAAGAAGCAACTATTTCAAATAGTAAGAAAAAAATAATAAATAATTTTCCTTCCAAGCCTTGGTATGACAATGAATGTAAATCTTTAAAACATGTTTTAAATAATGTGTCTAACATAGAAAGTTTAACACACAGCAAGGTAAATTATAATGTTACGACAAAATTCAACCAAAGGTCCTACCCAGTCACAATTTGTGAAATATTTTGAACAACAAGTCTAGCCTCCTCCTCCTCCCCGACTATTTTGACTGTGATCACATAATGATATTTTAAAACAAGTTACATCATCCCCAACTGATATCAATGAGAAGGGAGTGTACAGTCAATCCGATCTGTTACAGTTCTTAAACAGGTTTCCACCTTCCACAATTAAAAGTTTATTGACAATGCAGTAAGTAACGATGGGGCTATAATATATTAGTAGTGCTATGTCAGCCATCTTGAATATGCAAAATATTGATTTTTTTAATTTAGCCAGGGTGAAAAAATTGTGATTTTCGAACTCAGCCACGGTAATCAATCAGAGGATGTTCAGAAAAGAAATCGTGAAGAACGGATGGACATTGCAATCACCGAATAATAATTGTAATGAGCCTCAAGTTCTCTTAACTCCTTTTCTAGTTTAGTATGGGCTGACATATAGGCCGTGTATAATTAATTCTGTGTTTCGTGACCAGTCGCTTTTGAAAATCCAGGCAGAAGGGGGGGAATATAAATACAGAGTACGTATAAAATATCTCTACCTCCTCTGATGATATTGAAACCTGTGTTGAAGGGCGTCTTTTCCCATACGGTATACATGTACATCTATGTGTTGATCGGTCCCGATGGCTGATTCGGACCGGTTGTGTCACGAAACTCAGGGGTACTCTGTTAGAATCCCGGCCGGGTCGGATATTGTTGGTGGTTGTGTATACAGTGATCAAAATTGTTCAAACGCCTGGAGTTTGCAGTGCTATCTATGGTAGTGTGCACATTTAAGAACCCTTTAAGTCATTCCATAAGAGTAGGGCATAGTCCCGATGGGTTTTCTTATGTCTTCATTCTTATTAGTCAATTGGTTATTGGATCCAATCCAAGACAACAATAAAACTTATTTCTTAAAAGATAACAGTGACATCATACCTTGTCTCTAGGTCATTTT